>JADMLD010001548.1:57500-227500 GCA_017589585.1 Phylloscopus whistleri | reverse complement strand
GGGGACAGAGCACAATTCCCTTCCCTTCCCTTCCCTTCCCTTCCCTTCCCTTCCCTTCCCTTCCCTTCCCTTCCCTTCCCTTCCCTTCCCTTCCCTTCCCTTCCCTTCCCTTCCCTTCCCTTCCCTTCCCTTCCCTTCCCTTCCCTTCCCTTCCCTTCCCTTCCCTTCCCTTCCCTTCCCTTCCCTTCCCTTCCCTTCCCTTCCCTTCCCTTCCCTTCCCTTCCCTTCCCTTCCCTTCCCTTCCCTTCCCTTCCCTTCCCTTCCCTTCCCTTCCCTTCCCTTCCCTTCCCTTCCCTTCCCCGTGCCAGGTATCAGCCATGGCTCTGTGGATGGGTGAAAGGGAATCACAGACATTTAACGGGGTAGAATCAGGAGGGATATCTTGGTTTTCAAACAAAAACAACTTCAGCAAAGGGTGGCTGGGGATTGTTTGAATCCCCAGTGGGCTGTCCTGGTGAATGCCCCTTCCTGAAGTGATGGGACACCAGGCAGTGCACGGTGACAAAGGGACACGATGTCCCTGCCTTCTCCAGAGCTGTTTTAATGGCTGAGAACTGGAGAGATGAGAAATTTTGCCTGGAAGCAGAAAAGCAACCCCCCAAATCTACAAAATATGCGACTTGTGCTACAAACTTGCAAATGGGCCCATATGTGATCAGTAAACGCTCTCAGCTCCACGGGTTTGCCTGCATTCATTTGGGCTGGAGCCCCGCCAGGCGCCGAGCTGCGCAGCCACCGCTCCTCCCCGGGGACATCGGCGCCACAAAGCACCGGCGGCAGGCAGGGAGCAGAGCCCCCACCTTCCTAGTGGAGATTCCCCAGCTTCCCTGTGGAGAGCCCTCCCCGTTCCTGGGGCCTGCAGCCCCCGGCAGTGTCACAGCAGGAAGGGCGTGGGCTGGGGTGGCTTTCTGGGGAGCAGCTGGGAGCTCAGCGCCCATCGCTCCGGCCACGGCTGAACCCAGGGCTGTCCTGAGCAGCTCTCTCTTTGTTTGATGGATTCTAGAACCCCACAGCCTCCCTGGGGTTTGGAAGGTGCCTGCACAAGTCCACTGCAAAATCCAAAGCTGGTCCTTCTGCCTGTGCCTGGTGAGCTGCACAGCCCATGGCCCCACGCTGTTGCCCCATCCCAGCGCAGCCGTGTGTGCTCAGAGAGGAGGTGTGGGAACCATAGGGGAGCACAGAGAGATCATCTCATACCTGATCTGATCTGTTCAAACGAGAATGGCAAAGCAGAAGGAGGATGGGAGGATGGGGAGAGCCCTCAGGGGCTGTCCAGCCCAGCAGACACCTGCTCCTCCTGCTGCTGTGCCCTTTGCATCCTCACCACCCCTCCAGCCCCAGCTTTCCCAAGAGACGAACGCTGGAGAGCCCCTCCTGCCCAGCTGTGGGACCTGCCCTCTTCTTTACAACCCCACTGGCAGGTTAACTTCCTTCCTGTGCTCCTGCTCCCGTGGATGCTGGGTGCAGGTGGCTGCTGTTGTTAACCCTTTATTCCCTGGGGAGCGATTTTCGGCGTGTTCCACACGATGATTTCCCAACACTGCAATTTGGGACTCGCCGGGCGGCTGCAAGGTTTGCTTCTCACAGAGGTGACCTCCCCGCAGCTCGCTGCATGTCAGGGTTTGAGGAATATACTTGAGTTGATGGGTAGGTTGTGTGCATCCCCTGACCTCAATCGTTTTCACACTGTGAGAGCTGCTGGGAAGTGGTTTGACACAAAGCGTTTGTAATCTCCATCAGAAGGAAGGGAAATGATAATGGGCCCGTCTTAGCAAAAAGGAGACAGCCACCAGGCTCCCTTCTAACAGTGGCCTTAAGCTCTGCCCTGATTTGAGCATTATAATTAGTAAAGAAACAAGCTGTAATTAAATTAGGGGATGGAAAGGCAGCAGTGCAGCCACCACGGAGGGTGGTTAGGGGAGCTCCTGCCTGGCAAGAGAAGCCATCAGAGCCAGCACAGCCAGGACCACGACAGAGACTTTGTTATCACCTCATCCTCCTGCACCATGCAGGAATTGGTCACTGGAAACCAGTTAGAACTCTCCATGGAATGATGAATTCTGGGCTTTTGCTGTGACATCAGGCCCCTGTTCCTGGAGCATGTGATTTTTATAGTCCCCACCAGCCCGTGGGAGCTGTGGGTTGGTGATGGGGGAGTGTCGGGTCCCCAGGGACCCCTCCAGCTCTGGGGTCCCCATCAGAGTCGCTGCACGTGCAGCTGGTCTCTGAGTGTCCTCGTTTTGAGCTAAGAATGGGCTCTTTTGGGAAGAAAGCTCTGCACCCAATGATGCAGGGTCCTGTAAAGTGTCCTTGGTGCCCAGGTCCCCTCAGCACCACCGTGTCACTGTCCCCCAGGCTGGTGGCTTTCAATCCTTCCCCTGCAGGTGTTCCTTACTGCACCACTCACTGAGCAGGAGAGACCTGCAGAGGGGCTGCCCTGAGCCTCCCTGGGGGGCACAGGGGTAGGGGTGGGTGCCAGTGCCCAAGGTGCTGCCGGCTCCAGCTCCTCAGAGATGCAGCCAAGACGCTCCGGCCGTGCAGATTTATTTCCTGGCTTTTAGCCAGCCTAGGAATGGAAATACTCTAGAGGGTGAAAGGCTCATAGTCAAGAGCTCTTCACCTCTTCCCTGAAAGGACCTCTCATCCTCATTCACTCAGGGGTTTATTACCACTCCACTGCCTGAGAATAACTGTTTGCAAAGGCAGAGCTTGGAAAAAATAAGCTGCCCAGGTGCTGGAGTGCTCAGACCTGTCAGTGCTGAATTCAAAGCAGAGTCAGTTTGGGTCTCTTCTTCCTTCTTTGATTTGGACCTGGAGGAGCAGGCAGTGGCTGTGATGGTTGGCCACCAAAGAGGCTTTACCTTTAACAGATGTGCAAAGGTGATGACATCTTCCTTCAAGAGAAACCCCAAAGTGGGATCCCACTGTTGAAACAGCCCTGTGGGAACTGCTGACAATACATCCAGTCCTTCTTAATAAGCCACAGGGAGGCTGAGGAGGGGGAGGAGGAGGAAGACAACAGTGTATTCTCATCTCCTCCCACCACCTGCTGAGGAGGGGGAGGAGGAGGAAGACAACAGTGTATTCTCATCTCCTCCCACCACCCTGCCCACCTCCTGCTTTTCATCACAGGGTGATGGCACTGGACCATTCTGTTGCCTTTATTCACATTTATTCTGGTGCTTTTCCCCAAGTCTAGAAATGCAGGTAGAGTTTGCAGAAACCTGCCCTGTGACAGGCCCCAGGGGACGGCTTTGGGGACACCAGCAGCTGGGACACGGCCTTGTGCCCAGCTCCAGGGCTGTCCCCCATGGCAGGAGAGGCAGGGCAGGGTGTCCAGCGTCGGGAGCAGGGCTGGCAGGGCAGCAGGGCTGTGCCCACCGGCGCGGGAGCCGCGTCTGCCACCCAGGCTGAGGCTCCCGCGCTGCCACCCGGCTCCGCAGCCCCGCGCAGCCTGCCTGCACCGCACCGAAACAGGCAGCTAGAAAGTAAACAGTGTCTGAAACCTATTCTCATTAGGCTAATTTACGAATAAATTACCATATTCAATGGCCTTATTTTTACTGCTCGTTAACAGGCCCATGATAGGATGATAATTATGGGATTTTAAGTGGCTAATGGCAGCTGGGGCGTCAAAAGCAGTTTTTACGAATCTGTTTATGGCAGGGAAGGTGACAGGAGGGTGGGACACTGAGATGTTGGAATCGCATGTCAGGGAAAAAAAAAAAAGCTTTAATTGTTGAGTATTTATTAGAGAGGAGGGAAGACTGTAATTTAAAAATGAAACTCTGAAAAACAAAAAGGAAATTAATTAGTCTCCCAGCGCTCCGGTGGCTAGTGCTTAAGGAGGACCTTGCTGGTCGGCAGGCGGACTTCGAAGAGTCCCCAGGGGCACGGCGCAGTGTCACCGGGCGCTGTCCCCTCCAGACGTGCTGCAGGACCAGCCGCTGATGCTGTCAGGACAAAAAGGGGCTCTGATGGAGCAGCAGCAGCCGGGTGTGAGGGGTGCGAGGCCAGCACGGTGCTCCCGCCAGCAGTGGGTGCATCCCGGTTTTGCTGTGAAGTCACTGTCCCCGCTGCCAGCAGGGCTGCTGCGCATCTCCCTCCAACCATCTCCCTCCAACCACCGCCCTCCAACCATCGCCCTCCAACCACTGCCCTCCAACCATCTCCCTCCAACCATCTCCCTCCAACCATCTCCCTCCAACCACTGCCCTCCAACCATCTCCCTCCAACCACCGCCCTCCAACCATCTCCCTCCAACCATCTCCCTCCAACCATCTCCCTCCAACCACCGCCCTCCAACCATCTCCCTCCAACCACCGCCCTCCAACCATCTCCCTCCAACCACCGCCCTCCAACCATTGCCCTCCAACCATCTCCCTCCAACCATCTCCCTCCAACCATCTCCCTCCAACCATCTCCCTCCAACCATCGCCCTCCAACCATCTCCCTCCAACCATCTCCCTCCAACCATCTCCCTCCAACCATCGCCCTCCAACCATCGCCCTCCAACCATCGCCCTCCAACCACCTCCCTCCAACCATCTCCCTCCAACCATCTCCCTCCAACCATCGCCCTCCAACCATCGCCCTCCAACCACCTCCCTCCAACCATCTCCCTCCAACCATCTCCCTCCAACCATCGCCCTCCAACCATCGCCCTCCAACCACCTCCCTCCAACCATCTCCCTCCAACCATCTCCCTCCAACCATCTCCCTCCAACCATCGCCCTCCAACCATCTCCCTCCAACCATCGCCCTCCAACCATCGCCCTCCAACCACCTCCCTCCAACCATCTCCCTCCATCTCCCTCCAACTATCTCCCTCCAACCATCGCCCTCCAACCATCTCCCTCCAACCATCTCCCTCCAACCATCTCCCTCCAACCATCGCCCTCCAACCATCTCCCTCCAACCATCGCCCTCCAACCACCGCCCTCCAACCATCTCCCTCCAGCCATCTCCCTCCAACCATCGCCCTCCAACCATCTCCCTCCAACCATCTCCCTCTGTCCCCATTTCCCAGTAGCCGGTGTTTTTCCCAGTGTTTAGCCTGGCTGCTCATCATCTCCCATCTCCGCCGATTCATCTTGATCTTTCAGTTTAGTATGCAGCGCTCGGAAAACAAACACGTACCAGACTGACAGTGGGAATAAATATCGTGGAGATGTTGATTAGCATTTGATCCCAGCTGGGCCTCTGGAAGCTGCAGCACTGGAATGCCTTGGCAGTTTTTTAATGCTGAATAATTTGATTAGATCAGTGGCTGAGCCTGCTGCTCGCGGTGAGATAAACCCTCCCCACCCGCCGCCCCCCGCACGCCGCTCCCTCCCTGCCTGCCTTTGCTTTCTTTTATGGGGCCTTAAATACGTCGTTTAATCAACTCTACAATTTCAATTTAGCACAGTTGTTGACTCGCATGGATGATAAGGTTCTGGAGACCCCACAGATTGCTGCCTGCTCCGACAGGGCCGTTCTCCACGGCCTCCTGGCTTTGCTGCCGAGCCCAGGCTGGCCCAGGCCGCGGCTGCCGGAGGGGCTGTTCCCTGAGCCGGGCTGTCACGCAGCCACGGGGACATCTCCAGCCTCTCCGCTGTGCCATCACCGACGGGGACATGTCCCCTCCGCACGGTGACACGAGAGCAACCAATGGTTTGTGTTCGAAAACACAGTCATCACACTTTTTTTTTTGTTGTTGTTGTTATTTTCTGAAACACTGGGAGCGTGAAGACACGGGGGGGGATGGGGGAGCTGCGATCACCCCAGACCTCAGCAATCCTAATTGAACACGGATTGCTGAAATTTCCTTCTCTCTCCCTCAGAGAGAAAAGAGTGGGGCACACTCCTACGCTATCTAAACCACTTCTACTTTTAATCTAATTTAGATAACACTCCTGGCATTCCTTTCCAATAGGAGAACAATCAGTTCAGAGGGTAACCAGCCAGAATGGAGTGAACAGCCCCGACTCTTCCGCTGTCGGTTTTCCCAAAACACCCTGCTGATGGCTATTTCCAAAGTGTATTTTAAGTACCTTCTTATCTGCAGAATACCATTTAAAAGCAGCCGAGCTTCCCCTGAACCACCGAGGCTCCACGGTTCCATTTCTCCCCCTGCATCAAAACCGGGAAAACCCTGAATTACAGACTCAGCCTTTTCTATCAGAAAGGAATTATTTTATCTGCAAAAGCAAAACTGTGTATTTTCAGCCACTGACCCAATCCCGGGTAAATAAACAGGCAGAGACTCCCTGTGTTTGCTGACACTCATTAGCATTCCCGGCGGGTGTGAGGGTGATACTATCTGACAACCACCAGCTCAAACTTTCTCCCTTCGCTTTAGTCGCTTGTGATTCTCACGCACAATAAACAAACCGGCTCCTGCTGCTGCCCGCCCCCTCCAGCCCCTCCCCTGCACTGCTCCCGCAGCTCTCCCGTACCTTCCCTGACCTCCCGCACCTGCGGGAGAGCTCCAGCACAGCCCCTGCGCCCCTTCCCCATCCCCTCCGCACCTTTCACACCTTCCACACCTGCGGGAGAGCTCCAGCACAGGCCTTGCGCCCCTTCCCCATCCCCTCCGCATCTTTCACGCCTTCCACACCTGCCGAAAACCTCTGGGACACCTCCCACACCCCCCCTGCACCGGCGGGACGGCCCCTGCACAGCTCCTGCAGCCCCTCCGCCCCTTCCACCCCTCTGGGACACCTCCCACACCCCTCCTGCACCTGCGGGATGGCTCTGCAGGACCCGGGGTAGTGGAGGGCTTGTGGCAGTCGAGGGCAAGTGTCGCAGTCGACATAAAGAACTCAGACCCACACCTTTCGATGTCCCAGGCGGAAAAGAGAAACGTTTATTTACAGAAGCAGCATTTATCGAACTCCAGCAGTGACCATGGATTGGAGGAAGAAAATCTTTTTCTCCAACCACACTGGACAACCCAACAGTCCATCAACAGTCTCCTCCTTATGAAAAGAATGTAAACATTGCTAGATTTTACAATAACAAGAAGCTTGTTTATACGAAAGTGTATCTGACTCCAAAACACAGAAGGCTAAAAATGAGACTTTTACAAACTCCTTAAAGGGGACAGAGGAGAAGGGCAAAAACCCAGACAACAGGCAAGGATACAGCTTGCCAGTGCACAGGCACCTTGGTGAGGTGACACGGTGGCTGAAACAGGGTGGGCAGCAGGTGCTGTCACCCCTCGGGGCAGGGACAGCCCCCGGGAGCAGGACAGTGGCACCGCCGGGGATGTGCTGGCATTTGAGTGCAACAGGTACAGTCCAGACCCCACCAAAACCAAGGGGAACCAAGGAGGCCGAGGCAAGGCACATCAAACGAGCAGGTTTGATTGATGTTGGGCATTAGATCCTTCTCCAGCTGGTAAAAGAAAATGTTAAAAGCATAAAAATAGCCACAGTGGCTCATCCCAGGGAGAGAGCAACGGCGAACACCCACCGGAGAGCACAAGCACAGAGCAAGAGAACAATGATACTTCATCAAACACTCTATTAACCTCCAGCAATTTATGGCTCAAGATCCTTCAAAGGCAGAAATAATGTCTGTGTATGGATGTATGACGGATTTTTATGTCGTTAATTTGTCCGGTAACTTTTTGAACCCATGTAAATTTTACCTTGCGCAGTCTTGGTGAAGGAGCTGAGAGCAGCCTCCTTCCTGCTGGGTTCAACCTCTGCCAGCCCCCTCAGAGCCCTTGAACCAGCAGCTAATCCTTGTTCACTGTCCTGGGTTTACAGATTTCTCTTGTGTCCCTTCTCAGGCTGAAAAGCCTCACCCCAGGGAATCCTGACTTTATCCTCGCTCATCCCTGGGCCCCTCTCTGGACCTTTCTCACATCTATTGCCGGTCTTGTGTCGTGGATTGGGAACAGAACAATGCAGGGTTCAGGGTAGGGCTGCCACACAGATGTCAGTAACACCACAGAGCTCTTTCTTCAATCCCTACTTTCCCCCTAATTATTCCCAATATTTGGTTGGAAAGTACTGGGTGTAGAACAAGTGTTTCCACAGAGTTATTTGTTGCAGCCTTCAGTTTTCACTCCTGGGTGCTGGCTTTCAGTACAAAGTCCTCTGTGCTCTTGAAGATGAGATTTCCAGTTCTACAACCCTCCCAGAGCTCAAGATTTTACGTTTGCATGCCTTGAATTTCATCTGCCCAGCCTTCCAACACCACACCAGCTTGTCCCTGTTTGTCCTAGCTCTCCAGCTGGTGGCCGTGCACAGCAGCTCCACCAGCTCTTCCCTCTCACTCTTCATAAAAAACAATTGCATTAATCACTTTCCAGAATTTTCATACCAAGAGGAGGCCCCATCTGTGGAGGTGTTCAAGGCCAGGTTGGACAGAGCTTGGAGCAATTTGGTTTAGTGGAAGGTGTCCTTGGCCATGGCAGGGGGTGGAACTAGATTATGGTACCTTTCATTTAAAATGAAAGAATATATAATATCAGAATTAGATCACTTATATCCCATTTGAGCTGCTGGGCAAACTCCTGGTTCCCAGATCTTCATAATTGTTCAGGTGATTTGGTTGCCTTAAAACTCTGACATCAACACTTCACCTCGAGCAGGTACAGCCACAAGCCCATGGCTCTGAGCTTGCTGTGCACCAAGGCACAGCTGGAACCAGGGCAGGGCGTGTGGGAACAGGGGGCAGAGAGAGTTATGGGCAGCAAAAACTGCAAAATGCCACAGACTTGGATGCAGGAGCCAAGCCTTTGGTGTCAAAAAATGTGACACTTCCAATAAAACACAAGGTTGTTGCCATGTTCAGGATGCACAAACAGCTGGATCCCTGCATCGGCCTCTGTTTGTCGTGTACCTTCTGCACAAGGTACTTTGCATAGAATTAAGAACAGGATTTGTTTCTTCAAACTTCTGCAATTTTAACATCTGCTTGTTTTGGTAAATCTGACAGGGACTCTCTTTTGTCTCTTTTATTTTATTTTATTTTTTTTTAACCGAAATTCTATGAAAAGTGTTTTTAAAAGTGCTAACTGACAAGCCTACACAGGCTGCCTCCACTCAGGGAGCACTCTGCACAGTTGTTAACTTGTTAGACAGGAGCTAGATTACAATCATAAATAAATGATTTGCTGTCTCCTTACATTCAGACATGTAGCTTTTAAAGTGTAGCTGTCATCCCTGAATCAGATTTAGTCAAATGCTGTGTAACTGCAAAATTATCCTATCCTTACCTTTTTTTATTCTCCATATAATGGACAGTTAAATTGGATTTTCAAATTTGAAGTGCATATGTTTTTCAAATCCCCACAGGGTTGCCATTTTTTCATTTCTAAAGCAACTCACTAATGTTTATCATTACCACACAGAAATATTACAATTCTTAAGGGGCACCTTATAAAATAAGTACAGGAGAAATATGCTTTATCGTCTCAAAATGAAACCAATTTCTCAGCTGATTTGCAATTTATTTACATGTTAGCATTGATTTTCTGCTGATTTATAGCCCCACATGCCTGTGTCTTTGCTGCTTTCTAAATAAACACCATCAGGCTGGGGAAGCCAATTCTGAATTACGGAGCTTTGTTCCAGCTTCTCTCTATTAATGAGTTAAATCTTTTACCAATAGTGCCTGGTCTCCCCGAGCACTGAGCGCAAGGAGAAGTCATGCATGGTATTTTATAAGGCTGGAGTTCTGGTATGCTATAAATAATCAGGAGGTGTGGAGAATCCAAGGGGAAAATAGAGATCTCAGGAAAAGCACAAGTGAAAAATGTGGTCTCGCAATTATTCTTTTTTTTTTTTTTCCTAAGCTATAAATTTGGAGATGCAGCCACAGCTCGTGGAAACCGGTGCTGGGGACATTTTATTTTATGCAGCCATTTAGGACCTTCCTTCCATGGCAGCTTTCCAGGGTTACCTGCTGCACACCTGGGCTCCTGCATCCAGCGTATTCCCACCGCATCCATGCAGGTAACGCCAGGATTGTTTCTGAGTAAGTTTTTTTTTTAATGGCAGGTAAATTATTCATTGGCATGGAAAATAATACTCTCAGCCCTTAACTAACGGGGTAGTAAAAATAACCCCTGGCAAAAGGCCTCACCCTTCTGAGGCTGGGTTCATCAATGAACAATCCCAGAGCGCCGGCACAGCGCCTTCGGGTGGGCCCAGGGCGGTGAGGGGCGATTTGGAGGGAGGGGGCTGAGATTCCAACGTGCATCAGTCTGGGGGAAAATGCGCCTTTTCCACTCCGTAAGCTGCATGTGCAAATTCTATGGATAATTAATGCAACAGTTCCTTCAGCAGCATCAAAAGACCCACTGTTTAATTCAACATCCTACAGGCGCGGTGTGACAGCAGCGAGGAGCGTTCTCCCTGGCAGTGAGTGACAGAGGGCATCAGGCATTCCTCTGGAATGCTCTTGCATCTCGCCCCAGGTGTGGCTGAGCTGCATTAATGACGGGAGGTGCTGCCAGCCCCTGCCAGGCACGCTCCCGTCGGGAATGCCAGCCTGGCCGGGCATTGTGCTGCAGTCTCACCATCCCTGCAGCTGAGGGACTCGCTCTGCCAACACTGCCGTGGTCACCAGGACATCTCGGAGGAGCTGGGGAGAGATCTGGCCCCTGCAGGCACCTGCAGAGAGGTCAGGGAGCTGACATTCCAAAGCCAGACACCGGTACCAGCCTGGGCTCAGTGCTGTTGGACTGGGGCCACCTGAGCTGCCCTGCTGGTGCCTTTCCCCTGCCAGGACCCTGCGCCCCACGGGCTTTCCAGCCTGTTGACACACTGGCCCTGTCTCAGGCACTGGAGCTCAAGTGTGAAAAAGGCAGAGCAGGTCACAGCTCAGTTCTTTGGAGGAGTCACAGGGGCTTTGGCAGGGTTATGCACCTCCTGCTCCGGTGCTGCCGTGGGACGAGCTGGTGCCCGATGCTCCCCAGCCCTGGAGCCCGCCCAGCCTCTGCCCGGGAGCACACCCAGCGCGATTTGGCAAACTCCAGATCCTGCAAATCAAACTCCAAACAGCAGCAATTCAATCCCAAAGCGTCAGGAAGGGCCTGGCCAAGGAGGAGCCGGGTCTGTGGCCTTGCCCCATCCCTCCCCTGCGGGCACCGGGTGCTCCCCCCAGGCAGGGAAGCGGCGGTGGCAGCCACAGCAAGGCAGCAGCCAGGCCTTGCTTTGTGCACGTTTGTGCTCGCTTAATGGTGGGGGTTTGTTTTTTCCTGTTGACATTGATCATAATTGTTACCCCATCGATTGACACACAGGCTGCTCGGCGGAATAACAAGGAACGCTCCGTGCCAAATTATTCACTCTCCACCGGCTAAATCGCGCATCCTCCCGCAATCAAGCCGCAGCCGCAGCTGGAAAACAAAGGTCCTGCAATTCCGAGCGGAGATGTGCGGAGAGCTGGGCAAGGAGTGGTGGAACATCAGGCTCCCGGTGCTCCCACCGCCTGTCAGTGACGGGCGTGTGACAGCAGTAACGACACCGCCAGCAGCGCCGGCCCCGCCGTCTGTGCAGCTCCAGCCACAGGGAGATACAGGAGGGAAAACGGATGGCACCGACTGGAATGGGCTGAGCATCCAAATCCAAGCGAGAGCAAGGCAGGAAAACTCTCTTACCGCCGTTAGAATGTGGGTTTTGGAGCGGGGGGTCTGTCCGGCCCGCAGTGCATCACACATAACCCGCCCGAGTTTGGGTTGGTTTGAGGTCACACTGGCTCCGTGCAGGTCAGGGGCCAGCACTGCCCTGAACCTCTTGCCTTGTCGGGATGGGATGGGCTTGGAGCCAGGCTCCGTGCCAGCAGCGAGTGGCTCCCCTAATCCTGTCCCCAGAGCGTGGAAGGTGTCACCTGGGGATGAGCACACGCTAGGGAAGCATCAGCAGAAGTACACTCCTCCTCCAGCAGGCAAGTTTCCTCTGCTGAAAATCACAGCTCCCCCATTTAATTCTCATGAATATTCATCCGTGCGGGGATCTCATTCAGAGGGAGACCGAGAAGAACTGGTGGGTGCTTATGCAAAAACACAGACACTTGACACCGAAGATGCTTGTTTAGTTGATGTGAAATCTCTCCAGTTTTCTTTTCCCAGTGCATACACGGGCTCGGTGGGATGAAATACATTATCGAGAGAATCATTCATCAAAGGCCTGGAACGACGCAGAGCGCCTGTGATGGATAAGGAAAATGGCCACCTCGGCAGTGGCTTAAGGACAGCCACAAAGACATTTTGATGAGCAAAAACCTTCCCATGGATTTGTGCTGGGAGCGGGGTTCAATAGGGGACCGTCTGTACCATCGAGTGCCAATCAAACAGAGTCATCTGAGCAAATCTGTGGCACAATCTCCGAAGGGAGCTGTGGCACGGCAAGGGGCTGGGCTGGGCAGGATTAGTCAGGAGCTAGAAAGGGATTAGGAAAACCTGACATGAAAATGCTTCACTTTGTGTGCATTTTTATAGTGTGAGACTATATACGGAGAGCTGTTATCCCACGGGCTGCCAGGCAGGAGCAGGGAAAAACAATGAAGTGTATTTTGGGGGAAAAAAAGGGACTTGGAAGGAGACATCCTCCCAAGTGTGGGAAGAGCGTTGCTGCAGAACCTCTCCTGACTTTTGGGGAGCTGGACAGGTGCCATTTGCAGGCGCTCCTGAGAAGCCTTCCCAGCCTTTCCTTGTTTTCTTTCCCGTTGTTTTGAGTTAACGCCGCCGTCAGGAGCAGCTCCCCGGTCCCTCCTGCAGCACCCCGACCCCGCACCCCCAGCCGGGAGTTGTTCCTCCACCCCTGCAGGACCTGCTGCTGCCGGCGGGCTCTCCAGAATTCCCTTTTAAGAAACCAGGGCAGAGAACAGGGGAAGTGGGTCCCCAGTGACGCAAGCGGTGCAGAGCTCCTAAATAAGCCGGGCTAACTAATGGCTTTGCTAAACACTGCAGTCCCTGGCGATGCTCTCTGTGGCCATTCCCTGTGAGGGAGAGCTGAAATCTGCTGGCGAATCCCGACATTTTTGGAGCCGTGGTGGGCCCACATGCTCAGAGGCGCGCTCGCTTCCCCGTTCCGCTCCGCTGCAGCTTGGCCGTGATGTAGCAGATTGTTTGAAGGGATCCATGTCAGGATATTTTAGGGAACTCGGCGCTAGCATCGCTGCGAAGACAGCATCTCCGTGCGTGGCACAAATCCCTTCCCCGCTCGGAAGGAGCCTGGCAGCGCGGAGCTCTCCGAGAGCTGTGGTGGGGGCAGATGGACCCGGGACGGAGCCCGGCTGTGCAGCAGCGCTCGCTGTTGTCCTGAGAGCCTGAGGGGTCCCAGCAGGACCCGGATCCCGCAGGATGTGTGGAACCTTCCCCGGCAGCCCGGGCAGAGAGCGCTGCTGACAGCGGGCACCGCGTCCGCGTCCTCCTGAGCAGCTTTGGGGGCTGTTTGGAGGTGTCAGCAGAGTGACTTGGTTCTCATCAGCCCACAAGCTGCTTAATTAGTTAAAAATTTACTGCCGATTAACTTGATTTGAGCTCTCCAGTCTGCGGTTTCGGCTGCCCCCCCGGTGCCCCTGGCCCCTCCGGAGAGGGGAAGGGACTGGGATGGGGGAGAGCGTCGGGAACACCACCCCGGCTGCAGGATTCCCCCGCTCTCACGCTCTGCAGACTCTTTCAGCAAAGCCAATTTCAGTCAACCTGGTTTCTCTAAAATATATCGACTTCAATAGTGTTTTGTACAAAGGGAGGGGAAAAAAAAATCCTAAATATTTTCCTTGGGATAAACCGTGTTAGAGCCACGTCCCTTTCATGCTGTTGCACATGGGCTGATATTTAAGGCAGGGACTTATTGTATAACCCAGTGCCTGTGGGATTAAAAAAAATAAAAAAAACCCCAGTCTCCATGGAAATGGAGGCCATATCTTTTGAAAACTGTATCAGAGCTCTCTATCCTCTCCCCTTTATCATTGTATTTTAACCTACCAGCTGCATATTTAAGAGCAGAGCTTGCAAGATGATCTTACCCTTTTTTATTATTTTCCCTTATGTGTTAAGGGAGGGAATACTGACAGGGACAAGTGACAGCTCGCTAATTATTCCCTTACTGCCACTGCTGTTCTTGTTTTGGACGTGTTGCTCATTTTCCTCTGCTCTTCGCACTGAATAATGCATGGGTCCCTATCAGTATTCATGCGGTACCTTCGGGAACTGCCAGCCTAACTAGCTGATAACTGATTCAGTTTGTAACCGGTGCCTTTGGGAGTTGCAAGGAAAAGTAGCCAAGAACAAATTTAACACTTCTTTCTCATTGCCTCAGAACATCAAGGAGAGGTACAGGAGGGGCCGCGCATGAGATGCATTCGTCGCCCGGAGCTGCCGGAGGTGCGGAGCTGCAGCTCCTCGCGTTTAACCCGGCGCCCGCCGGCCGCGGGGTCAGCGGCATCCAGATGGGAGCGCCGGGAGGGAGCGGGGCCGGGCCGCCGCCGTCCCCAGGCAGTTGTTTTCAGCAGATGCCCTCTCTTAGGCTTCGCGGGGAGGTGCCAAGAAAAGCCACCCCAGAGCCATCTGTACTTGGGAGCGGCAAATAGTGCCAGCCTGGTGCCGGTGCCGGGAGCGCTGCGGGGCTATCGGCTGCTATCGGCGTGGCACGGGCGCATCGAGGCGGGGACCCTGCCGGCCTCAGCCCGCACCCCCAAAGCGCAAAGCGCCGCTGCCGGGACACCCGGCTGACCCCGAGCAACACCGAGCCTGGTCCCTCACAGCAAGGTCTGCCCCGCTGCAAAGCAGCTTCAGGAGCCCCCTCCCGTCCCGGGGAGAGCACAAAGCGAAGGAGGATGGGTAAAAGCTACGTCCGCTCTCGCTCTGTTAAATGCGGTTGTGAGAGGGGAGAAAAGGGAGAAAGTCTGGCATTTCCCCGCGTGCCACGTTTGTTAGAGGTGCCTGGTTGTGCTGGTGCTGCAAGAAACGCATTTCCTGCCCCACAAGCGGGGAGGGATGGGCTCATTCCCCGCGCAGAGCTGCTCCCTGCCCAGAAGGATGAAAAACCGCTCTGAGCAGTTGGCTGAATATTCGTACCCGAGCTTTTCATCTGACATGTGTCAGATGGTGTGACCTTAACCACCCGTAATGGCATGACCTTAAACCGCCATCCTCACAGCTCCGCTCCTCTCCGAGTGCAGATATGTGTGTTTAAAATGCTGCCGTGGAGGAAGGCGGGCGCTGGGTTTGGGGTTGCGTCAAAGTTGTCAGACGTGTCTTCTGCAGGAGCTGAAAGCAGATGGGGAGGTGACCTCGTGGGCGTCCATCATGCCTCGTGCGAGGGACAGAGGTTTGAGCAGGGAAATTTTAAAGGTCTTTTCTTGGAGTTTGCGTTAGGAACAGTTCCCCTAGTTCAAGCACGATGAACTTTGCTGAGGAAGTTTAGAAGCTCCTCTCTCCAATGAAGAGGATCCAGACGAGCGCTAGGCAGGAAGTGAGGTTTGTGCACAAGGGACAGAGCTCTTGAAGCACAGCCAGACTTGAGAGCAAATTCATCAAGACCCAGCAGAAGAGACACACCTGGGCTATGATCAGACAGGACTGTGGTGTGGAGGGATTCCTCACTGACCCCTGAATGCCATCAGCCTCTTTGGACACGGAAACAGGCTGGAGGGATGTGGTGGCCCAGCTCAGGGAGCTCTCGACTCAAACAAAGCTGCCGTGTGTTTAAATTGATTCCTCTCCACTGTTCCCATGTCAAGGCTTTCTGCACTTCCTCCACTTCCCTGCCCCCAGTGCCAGTTGACCAACTGGCCACAGCAGAACATCCTGGGTGATTGTCCCATCAGCCCTTAAGGAAACAGGCAGGCGAGGTGGTCACTGACAGCCAAGGACTCAGGAGGGCACCAACCTCTTTTTTCCTTCTGGGTTCTGCAAAACTTGGCAGCAGCTTGTGTTTAGAACTGCTAAAACCCACGGCTAATTGGGCAAAATTAGTGACATCTTTTAAAAGGTAAAAAGCAAGTTAAATAATGCTGATCTCTTCATCTCGCTGCCTATAATTACAGCAAAAAAAAAAAAAATAGGATGTCAAAGAGAAATTGAACTGCAGAACTGAAAATCCCTCGGCAATGACTGTGCTTGGATTCCTTGCCCCCAGCCTGCTGGAGAGGTTTGGCTCCAGTGGCAGTGGGCACATTGTGGGCTTGGCAGCATCATTGCTGCGCCTGTTCCAGGGAACAATCCTCCCCAACCAGAGAAAGCCTTGGAAAGACGTTCACCAGTGTCTGTGGAGCCTCTGGGGAGCCCCTTGGAAGACAAGGAAAAAAGCCTCAAGATACTGTATGTCAGTCTATCTCTCACTATAATTGCCTTTATTGATTGGGGACTCATTTACATTTCCATATCTCCGAGTTTCCTGTTAGTGTGCCTGTTTAGATGTGTTCATGAACCAGATTTCCAGAGATTTCATCCCAGGGAAAAAAAAGACAATAAAAAGCCTTGTTATCTATGAACTCTATGTAAATCTCAAAAGAGAGGTGATGAGGCTTTATGGCAAGAAATAACACCAGAAACCGTCGGATGAGCGGAAGGAGAGAAGAGGGAGCGGCCATGGCAGCAGAGCCATTTGTCACAGCATCCCCAGCACACTGAATGCTCTGCACAGAATTCCTCCCTTCAGGGGAAGCCTAATATTTTCTCCAAACAAAGAGCAGAAATGCGTGAGGAACACAAAACCACCAAACCAGAAATTCTTCTCTCCTACAGGTTTGTGACCGTGTCCTGAGGGCAGGGTTGCTCTTGCGGATGGGTATGGAAATACCTGCTCAGCTTGGGCTGGGAACCTGGGCTGGGAACTGGCTGAGAGTAGCTGCTCTGCCCTGAACGTTCTCCCTTCTGATGGAAATCTGCTCGTGTTCTCTCTGGCCAGCCCTGCCACGTGTCCTCGCTGGCCCAGAGCTCACCCAGCCGTGGTGCCCCCTCACCCCCAGGCCACGAGGACACCCCCAGCCCTGGGTCACCTCCCAAGGGAAGCAGCGTTTGCCCCCTTGCTGGGTGTGGGGAAGAGAAAGTCTGCAAGTGGCAAAAATACCTTTTGATGACAAGAGGAGAGTGCCTGGGGGGAGGTTTCAGGTTAGCAGTAAGTAGCTGTGATCCACAGAGGAATTTAAATTGCCTTGCGCTGCTTCTCACCGAAGTGAGAGGGGGAAGTGGGAGAGGGTCAGTGTTCTGCATCCCCCCTGCACCACACAGCCACAGCACATCTGGGAGCAGATGTGGACATGTGCATCACACTGCTCCCCTGACTGGGGGAGTCCCAGTCACCAGGGCTCGGAGCAATCGATGTCCTGACTCAGTGACCAGGGCTGCAGGGTGCTTTGGAAACAGCCCTCACCTCCCTCTGCAGCCCCTTGCAGGCTGCCTGCTCTGTCTCACCCCGACTAGACCCAGAATCGGCTCCAAAATGGATGTTTTTCACATTAAAGAGCTGCACAAACATTTTATTTCCCATTTGTGGCCCTTTTGCAAACAGCAGAGAATCCACTCTTTCCTCCAGAAGATTTGTGTCTGAGGGAGCTCCCAGGCTGACATAAAGCTGCCCATACTTTCAAGAGGCCTCTCTGGTAAGCTCTTATTTCTTGGAATCCTTCCCAAAACGAGGCAGTATCACTTATGGGAAGCAGCAAACAGGAGTGATGTGAAGCCCTGAGAAACCCTTCCCGTTTCAGCAAAGGCACAAGTGTCACGTCTCTGCAGAAATATCAATTATATTTCCTGTACGGCTAATGAGATAGCAGTTGGCAAACATCACAGGTAAACAGTCAGACATAGCCTAGCACATAATTTGGGGTTTGGGGATCAGGTTTTCCTGCTCCTAAGGTGTCCCTGAGTGCTGCACCCAGGTAGAGCCCAGAGTAAACAATGGAGTGCAGTGAAACCTCTGTGAAACGTCACGGAGCTGGGGAAGGGTCACATGAGGAGCAGCTGAGGGAGCAGGAGGGGCTCAGCCTGGAGAAAAGGAGGCTCAGAGGGAACCTTCTGGCTCTCCACAATTCCCTGACAACAGGGTGCAGCCAGGTGGGTTTGGAAGAAGCAGCATGACAAGAGGAAATGGCCTCAAATGGCTCCTCACCCTAAAGGGCTGCCCAGCCCTGGCACAGCTGCCCCAGGCAGAGTGGGGTCACCACTCCTGGCAGGATTTTAGAGACATGTGGATGTGGCACTTGGAGGAATTGGGTCAGTGGTGGCCTTGGCAGCGCTGGGGGAGTGGTTGGGACTTTATGATCTCAGATGTCTTTTCCAAGCCAAACGATTCCACAATTCTGTAAGAGACCATATCTGATTCAGCATTATTATTAATCCCATATGCAGCTTATGCAGGGAGGAAAGGCAGTAATTAAGTGCAGTCATAAGTTAAAAGAATTGACTGTGTGTTTTCTTGCTTGCCTGATCCCTGGCAGCGCCTGGTGTTTACTCAGTCATCTGCTGCTGGTTCTGTAACCCTGTGTGCTCCCCTTGCCCCAGCCATGGGCACACTCAGGGAGTGCCCTTCAGCTCCCAAAGTTCTTTAAAAAAGGAAAAATAAAAACAACTAAGGAGTAGAAAAATGATAAGAAAATTCAGAAGAGCAAAAGGAATTGGCAAAAAAACCCACAAAAACCTCCAAACCAAAGCAAACAGAAAAACCCCAAACTCTGGAGGGCAGCAAGATATAAAAATGCAGAGGGCAAAAACCTTCAGGAAGATGGTGGCACTGGCAATGGCACAGACTTTCACGGTCCAGCACTGGGCAGGGTGTGGCAGGGAGCCCTCAAGAGCCCCCAGGATCCCAGGAAGAGCCTTAGAACCCAGCTATACAGCTCAGGATGTGGCTACAGGGCTCACAGCTGGACTTTAAAGGTTGTTGTTTCTGAAATCCTGCTCCTCACAGGTGGAAACCTGGGGCAGGTGAAGCATGACCCAGGGTGAGGGTCTCAGCCCTGTGGGAAACTGGGTTTGGGTAAATTTTGTGCAGGTTGTCCTTGTAGTAGGGGAATGGCTTCTGGACAACAAATTAATGTGATTTTAGTCCTTTTTTGGGAAAAAAAAATAAGTGTGCATTCTGGGAGATGCTGGTGTATGAATATTTTGTGGGGATGGTCCCCAGCTGTAGTGAGAGAGTGAAGTCTCTGCTCCTTGGGAGCACTGGGAGAGGTCCTTCTGGACTGAGAAGAAGGTGACCCTTTTGGGAAAGAGCACAGATTATTAGTGATGCACTGGGAAGTTGTGAGCCATGAGGAGAATATGGACCTCAGTTCCACTGCAGCCAGTTCTCAGGTGTTCCTAGATTTGTCTTCAAGTCTCTGAAATTGAGGATGAGTTATGAGCTCTCTCTGAGTTCTTGGTCTCCCTGAGGCACTGGAGGGATTTGGGTTTGTCCTTGCCTCCAGCCACTCCTCCCTGTCACACCGTGGTCACTTTGGATGCCCTCCAGTCCCTCCTGACACTCTCCAGTCCCTCCAGCCTCTCTCTGGTGGCTCTGCCACACCGCGGTCCCTTTAGCCACTCTCTGGTCCCTCCAGCTGCTCTCTGGTCCCTCCATCCCCTCTCTGGTGGCTCTGTCACACCGCGGTCCCTCCGGTGGCTCTGCTTCCCCACCCGGCCCTCCTGCCCCGGCGGTTGTGGCCGCTCCTCCGTGCCGAGGATCAGTTTTCAGCCAGCCCCGCGCTTTGCCCTCAGTCAGACTATTTAGTCTGGTTTTGGTGACCCTGTCTGACTGCTGGGGAAGGAGCTCTCAGGTTTCTCTTTTCTCTGCAATCACTACACTTTTTTTTTAAACAAATACCTTTGTGCCTCGCTCTCTCAGACAGGCTTAAGGTGGTCCCATTTGCCTTCCTCGCGTGAGGAGACACTCTGGGAGTAGCCCTGGGATTTGCATTCCTTTGCTCTTGTGCTGTGGGAGTGCAGGGTTACCTTCCTTCATAAATCGCAGCAGAGTGGCCATTCAGGGCTAATATTTACAAAAATCCCCCTAAAAACTGAGGAATATCCCTGCTTAATATCCAGACAGGGCTTATCTCTGAGCACGAAAGCAAAGACACTGCTCGAGTTTTCTTTGGAGAAGTGATGGTATCATTTTTGATTCGACTAATGCATGCTGAAAAAGCCCCTTGTGCTTTAAATGCGAGTTCCAAAAGCTTTCAAGATTGCTACAAGCTCTTTGCTTCCTGCTGCTCACGTTGTCCATGGCCAGGCAGGAGCTCTCCCTGTGCCTCTGCACTGTGAGCTGGGGGCTGAGACAGCAGGGTGGGCTCTCTGTTGGATGGAGGGATGGATGGATGGATGGATGGATGGATGGATGGATGGATGGATGGATGGATGGATGGAGGGATGGATGGATGGATGGAGGGATGGATGGATGGATGGATGGATGGATGGATGGAGGGATGGATGGATGGAGGGATGGATGGATGGAGGGATGGATGGATGGATGGAGGGATGGATGGATGGATGGATGGATGGAGGGATGGATGGATGGATGGAGGATGGATGGAGAGGGATGGATGGATGGATGGATGGATGGATGGATGGATGGATGGATGGATGGATGGAGGGATGGATGGATGGATGGAGGGATGGATGGATGGATGGATGGATGGATGGATGATGGATGGAGGGATGGATGGAGGGATGGATGGAGGGATGGATGGATGGATGGATGGATGGATGGATGGATGGAGGGATGGATGGATGGATGGATGGAGGGATGGATGGAGGGATGGATGGATGGATGGATGGATGGATGGATGGATGGATGGATGGAGGGATGGATGGATGGATGGATGGATGGATGATGGATGGAGGGATGGATGGATGGATGGATGGATGGATGGATGGAGGGATGGATGGATGGATGGATGGATGGATGGATGGAGGGATGGATGGATGGATGGATGATGGATGGATGGATAATGGATGGATGGATGGATGGATGGATGGATGGATGGAGGGATGGATGGATGGATGGATGGATGGAGGGATGGATGGATGGATGGATGATGGATGGATGGATAAATGGATGGATGGAGGGATGGATGGATGGATGGAGGGATGGATGGAGGGATGGATGGATGGATGGATGGAGGGATGGATGGATGGATGGAGGGATGGCTGTGGTGCTCACCACTTCATTTTGGTTTAATTGCTAACTCCATTTGAAGGAGCTGATCACTCCTCAAGGGCTTTGCATGTTGCTCCTGCAGCATCCACAACCCAACAGCTGCCCCAGGCACAGGGTGGCTCGTCCCAAAAACGGGGCTCTGGGATGGGTTAAACCATAAAACCTCTAACAAAAAAAAAAAACAAGCAAAGAGTAGATTTCAACAACAAAATGCAAGGGCCTGAGCCACGTCATACACATTTTGTGGAGCTTCACTCTCCGAGCAGTGAAAGTGCTGATGGTGCTGGGGCTGGGGAGGCCTTGGCATCGATCGGGGAAGAAAAGTGAGGCAGGGCCGGGTGCTGGGGGAGCGGGATCCATCCCGATTTATTGGGCTGCCACGAGGCTCAGAGCGCTGGATGCAGCTCGTTCAGCTGCTGCGTGCTAATGAAGGCTGCATTAATTACCCACTGTGGATTGATTTTCCTGATTTGTCTGTCTGGGCCTCTCGAAGTGGGTCTGAAGGAACTTGGTGCTTGACCTTCACTGTGTTCAATGAGGGCAGGGAGACGCCTCGTTCCCCAGGCTTTGGGGGGGAAAAACAATTTCTGGGACTTTTCCCAGACCCAGGGACCTTCCTGGGGGCAGCCCTGGCCCTTGGGGGGTATCTTCCTGCCACAGGGATGAGGTTGGGGTTGTTTTTATTGCAGTGGCTGTTGCTGCAGGGAACAGGGAGAGACTTCCCAGCTCGGAGGGACGAGGCTCTGGGGTGGGAGCCCAGGTGCTCATCCCATACCCCAAGTACTCATTGCAGGCCCACCTCAGATCTGGGCAGTTTTGGGGGGCGTTAGTGGGAGAAATGCCAGCAAATTGATTCTAAGAGGCGTTCAGAGGGGTCTCTGCACCCCCTCCACTGCGCCGCCCAGGAGCTTTTCAAGTGGAACAGCCTGCAGCTATTACAATAAACACCTCAGCCGCAACCTGGCTCTCATTTGCATATTAGCAGCCTTAATTTTGATGAAATATGCAAATGTATGCAAAATGAAATTCATCTCATAATGACACAAGGCGATTAAACAATTTTTATGCTTAAATATTCTGTTTAATGAAATCAAACAGACCCGTGCGTGTGACAAATTTGCCTCAGCATGGAGAAATTAGTGGATATCAAAAAACTACCCCAGAATCCCAAACACGGGCCACAGTGTGCTGGGCATTGAAATCGCCTCTTCAGCAGGAAAACAATGGGGTTTCCTGATAACCAAAGGAACTGGAAATCACATTACAGAGCAATGCTAAAATAAGTTAGTGGCAAGGCACTTTGTTTCCTACTCTCCAAAGAAATCCCCTTCTTCGTCCATCTTTTATTTATGTTCCAGATGTTAAATGGAGAAGACACGCTTGCTGGTCCTTTGTGGATATTTTTTGTGTTTTAAATAAAAAGGTGATCATGTAGCAGCTGCAATCAGTGTCCAGGGTGGATCTGGCATTGCTGGATGGGTCGTGTGGCACAGGGGGTGTGGGGTGCCCTGGCTGTGCTGGGGGTGCCAGAGCAGTGGAGAGCTCAGAGCCCTTCCAGGGACCTGCTGTGGGTCCCTCATGGCAGTTCTGGGACAGCCCAGAGCATGGGCAGGTTCTGCAGGACTCAGCATCAAACTGACTGAGATCTGCCTTGGTCCCACGGACTGAAACAGCAGCGGGGTTGGAAACGATCTTTGCTTTCCATCCATCATTGCAGACTCATCCCAGATCTTCTGTCTGGAATCTTTTTTACCTCTCCCATCCACATCCTCGTGCTTCCTCCCTCTCACTCCCGCATGTCTTGGCTGTTCCAGCTGTGATCTCTCTCCGCCATGTTCCTCTTGGTTGTATCCTGCATTGCCCCCAGTTCCAAGTTCCATGCCTTTTGCTGTTGGGGGTGTGTGCAGCTCATCCCCACTCAGCCCAGCTGAGCCTCACCTGTAGATTTCATCAGCAGTGTGTTTAGTGTCCCTTTCAGGGTGTGAATGTCACCTACAAGCCCCACAGGCCCAGGTGCCTTCCAGTGCCACTCCCCCCCATTCCCCCCGTGGCGCTCATCCCGCTGCTCCAGCTCGGCTCCAGCTCTCAAAACTCCGGCTCTGGAGCCGTCACACACCCACCCAGGGCTCTGTGCATCTGGAAATGCCATCGTGCCTCCTGATTCACAGCGGGGCTTTAACTACTGCTCTCTCCTTCTGGCCTTCCCCTCCCCTCGGCAGCGTGTCCCCGGCTTCCCCTCCTCTCCTGGGCTGTCACGGCGTAATTGATGATTTTAGGGAGTAGTTGACTCAGGCTGCCTGGTTTTGCTCTGTGAGTTCATTCCTGAGGCCGGTGCCTCTCTGTCGGAGCGTGGGGCCGGGGCCGGGCGCATCCAGCCGGTCCCATGGAAACGCACGGATCCACCAAGGGCATCCCGGGGGGCGCACCGTGCCATGCCGTGCCGTGCCACCGTGCCACGCCGGGCTGTGCTGCACGGAGACACCTCCCCAGTTCTCAGCCTGGAGCTGCACAAGCAGTTTCACCTCCTTCCATCCCCCCCAGTGAGACCCCGACCTCCTGCAGCCCCAGCAAAGGGACGGGCGGGCTCGGTGCCTCTGCCCCCTCCCTGCCGCCCTGGCCCAGGCTCCGTCTCCCTGCGCCAAAACTGACAGAGGCTGGAGCCCGGAGCTGCAGAGTGGGAGCCCTGCCAGGCCTCATAGCACAGCCGTGATGTAAGAGCAGAGAGTCAGCAAAACCCCCTCCAGGAGCAGAGTTAACCCTCGCGGCGGGGAGGTGGAGGGATGTGGTGGGACACTCTCCTGAATGCTGGCTGGCCCCTCATCTCTGGGCACCCACCCTCCTCTGCTGGGCACCCCTGGGCACTGCTGTCCGTATTTTCCACACCAAATGCCAGTGTCTGCTCTATTCCCAGGTGGTGGTGGGAGCTCTGTGCCAGGGAGGCATCCCTGGGCTTCCTGCAGTCCGGCCCTGGCATCCCTCACTGGGTGCCAGTGCCACTGTGCCAGCTCACGCTCTGCCTGCATTTAAATAATTCCTGAGGAAATTCCTGTAGTAATTCCTGTATGGGCTGAGAAGTTCTTAAATTATCTGAGCAAGTTTATGAACTTTCATGGCGTGGAGTGGATGTGACATTTCCTCTCCATAATAAATGTCATCAGGAATTACTTGATCCAAACAACCTTGTGCCACAAAGCCACTGGGCCATGAAAAACCTTTGGCAAAACAATCTCCTTTAAATGTGGCTTTGCAGGAATTAAGAATCTGATTGTGATCGGGTGCCCCAGAATTCTGACCTTGTTATATTCCCATTATTTTGACAATTCACCGAATATTTGTAATATTTCCCTCTGGATGAGTATTCTCACACAGTGAGGTACCTGCAGGTGCTGGACTCGTTTTTCTGGATGGATTTGGTTTGACCAGGAAGAGGTGAGGAGCTGTGTGCTTCCCCTGCTGCCCTTTCTAAACAGGCTCAGGAGAAAGGATGCAGGAAGATGTTCTTCATCCAGGGACCATCCGGTGGAGATGCACCTCATTTGTTAAATGGCTGAGAGCTGCACTGTGCTGAGCTTTGCTGGTGCTGGACCTGCAGCAGCTCCCTTCCAGCACCCAGGAACTGCCCTTGCAGGTACCTGGGGAGCACTGGGAGCACTGGGAGCACTGGAAAACACTGGGAAACACTGGGAGCACTGGGAGCACTGGGAGCACTGGGAGCCCTGGGAGCACTGGGAGCACTGGGAGCACTGGGAGCAATCCTTGCCCTGTCTGCCTGTGCTTCCTACGCTGAGGAGTTTTCTTCAGGGACCAGACAAGCAATGCCTAAATAAATAGTCCAAGTGGATGCAATTCCAAGCTCATATCATGTTACAGTAATCAGAGGATAAAATTGTTTTTCTCTGTGACCTTGTTACAACCGTTTGCGAAGTCTGTGGAGAAAACTGCATGTCTAAATCAATCCTCCCTGTGGAGAGTGTCACTGCTCCTCTCAGAAGGCAATTAAAAAGGAGCTTTAGCTGGAGAAGGGGCAGAGGGAGCCTGAGATGCTGCAGGGAATCTTGGAGAAGTTGGTCCAGGACCTGCACTAGGGGAGATCCCATCCTGGAGGGGCCTGGACACACCTGGGAATCACCTGGATGGGTGGGGCCACTGTTAATCGATTTGCTTTTGGCAGAGTGAGCTTGAGTTTATAGTAAAACTCCTGGCATGATTAGAGGGCTGCCTGCTATTATCAGTCCAAATAAATATGGGTTAACAACAAATTGGAAACATCTGCTGGGGCTGAAGACATCTCTGTCAGGATGTTCCCAGTCCAGCACCTCATGTCAGTGAGGTGCTGGGAGTCCCAGCTCCAGGGAATGTGTGCAGGGGACATCAGCCACCATCCAGCGTGTCTGACTGGCCCTGCTGGGACTCTGGCTCCCGTGGGATCTCCAGTTCTCCTGGGAAGGCAGCAGCCTCTGTCCCAGGACAGAGCTTGACCCAGCAGGGCTGTCTGTGTGTCCCGTGGTCCCCTCCTGCCACACAGCAGTGCTGGGGACAGTGTGGTGCCAGCTGCCAGACCCCAGTGTCAGGCACAGCCCTCGATGCCTGTGAGGCTGGTGATGCTCAGGGCCCTGGGATGAAGGGAACAGGATTTGTACCTGGTACACCTCGGGCTTTAGAGCCCGTTTCCAGGCTTCTCCTGCACCCAAAGAGCTGAAACCTGAGGGAAAAGCCTGCCGGGAGTGCAGGGTGCAGTTCTTGGTGCTGGCCGGTGCTCTGGAGCAACGCGGGGCTCCCCAGCACCCGGGGGTCGGAGAGGCTGAGCACTGCCCTCTTGGAGACGAGATGAAGGCAGCAGGAGGGAGGGAGAGGGGGGGAAAGAGGGAGGGCTTTCTCACAGGAACCTTGTGGGAAAAGCAAAACCTCTTGTCGTGGTTCACTGCCTGCCCGTCTAATGCTGTCCCCGAGGGAGCCGGTCAGGCGCCATAAAACCAGGCGATTTGCCCCGGAAATAGGTGAAGCGATGGAAATGTGCTGAGGCGATGTAAATGTGCCACCCCGCAGGGGCCGGGGTCCCGCCGGGCGCGGGGAGGGTGCCTGGGACAGGGGCTGGCCGAGGGGACCCCCCCGCCACGGGAACGCAGGGGGATTTCAGGGCCCGGGCTGCCTTGTGCCTCCTCCTCCTCGCCCGTGGCACGGCAGGGAACCCCCCCAGGCCGTGCTGGTGCGGTGGCTCCGGGGTTCTGAGCCCCCCGGTGCTTGCGGAGCATCCCCGAGACCCCGCAGCGGGGCTCGGTGCCCTGCCCACAGCCGGGAGCGCTTGCAGCGGGCAGCACACATCCTTCCTTCCACAGTCCCGACCCCGGGACAGGCGGCACACACTGAGGGAGCCTGGAATTCAGCTGGGAATCAGCCTGAAAATCAGCCCGAAAACCAGCCCGAAAATCAGCCTGAAAATCAGCCCGAAAACCAGCCCGAAAATCAGCCCGAAAACCAGCCCGAAAATCAGTCCGAAAATCAGCCGGAAAATCAGCCTGAAAATCAGCCTGAAAATCAGCCTGAAAATCAGCCCGAAAATCAGCCCGGAAATCAGCCCGAAAATCAGCCTGAAAATCAGCCCGAAAATCAGCCCGAAAATCAGCCTGAAAATCAGCCTGAAAATCAGCCCGAAAATCAGCCCAGCTCAGCATCCCAGCTCAGGCGTGGTTTTGGTGGCCGCTGAACACGAGCAAGGCTGGGATCCGCGGCACCAGCTGGTGTTGGTGCAGGGCTGAGCTGGTGGTGCCACAAGCGGTTTCGCTGATTTTTGGATGCACGGGGTGCTCGCTCGGTGCTGACTAAACAATAACTCAGCGCCGCGGGGCAGCGCGGTCGGGGCTGCGGGCGCAGGCTCGGGGGCACGCTGTAAATCAAGCCCCGGAGGATGTCACAGAGCCCAGATCCGCCTTAACCTCACGCACCAGGAATTCAAGAAAGCCACCTTGGCCACCCTCATCCTTCCTCCCACGGAGCCTGAGACAGGCCAGACCCTGTCAGCTGGGATCTGCCTGGATCCTCCTAAATCAGCGCTCTGCTCTGCCTGTTCCTGAGCACAATCCTATCTCCTGGCTGTTGGACTGCGGCCAAACGCAATCACTCCTCTGAAAGACTCGCTAAATATGTTCAGCAAAAGAATTTAATTAGCCCCTTTCTCTTCCACATGAAGGTTTTTAAGAAAAGAAAGGGGGGGATAAAGGAAAAGAAAGAAGATCCCTGTCTCCCCAGTCCATTTTCTCAGCTCGCGGTTGCGGTCCTGCTGCCCTGCTCGGGTATTTCAGCCTGTCTCGCTCGGCTGGCCAAGGCCCGGGGAGCAGAACCTGCTCCTGCCCCTGCACTGCGGGTGTCCCGGTTGGAAGAGCTGTGCATCCCTGCTCCTGCCCGACGAGGCCGTTCACTGGGGCTTGGAGCTGAAAGGATTGTATGGTTGAGGTTTTTGTTTTCAGCCTGAACTCCTGCGAGGGATGAATCATAGCTGCGTGCGCCTGGCTGAGCTACAGGGCTCCGCCGAGCGCAGGGGAGCACAGGGACCGGCACATGTCCCTGTCAGCAGAGCTCCTCACGGATTCCCTGTGTCCCGGCCGTTCTGCTGCTCCTCCCCCGTGCGGGGGCGAGGGAGGCCATCCCCGAAACGGCTCCAGGTGGGGGCTGCAGGCAGGGAAGGCGAGGAGCTGTGCCATGGAAGGTGCCTGGTGCCCTTTGTCCAGCCAACCCCTCCTGCCGAGGGGAGCTGAGGGATGGGGAACAGGAGCTAGGGGTGGGATGGCTTCTCCTCCTGGCTAAGGATGGGGACTCTGCAGCACCGATGCCAACGCTGGGGCTTGAAGCTGGTGTCTAGACCTGGATAAACTGTCCTTGTGTCTCCCGTGCTGCCAAAACCTCACCTGATCCTCTCTCTGCCTAGGCAAGGGCGATGAGAGCATTCCCTTGTGGTTGTTCAGTTATTTTCCCCCGAGTCAGGCCGGGGACTGGGGAAGCAGGACCAGTGTGATCCATGAAAAGCAGATCCCTGTGGATGGAGCCCAGGAACTCTGCTCAGCCTGGGGTTCAGGGCACGGCACCCCGTGATCCCACCAGGCTGGCCGAGGTGCTGCTGGCAGGTGAAGCAGTCAGGACCCAATCCCTTGTGAAATTTATGGAATGTTATGTAACTGCGAGGAACCAAAAGACAGACTCTCTTAAAATGATATCCTTGTTAATAATCTCCTTCATCCATCACCGCTGCTCAAGGATCCTCTCGCTTTTTATGTGGCACATAAATTATTTGGGGGTGGGAGGAGGGGTTCTCCGGGCGATGGGAATTACAAACAGCTGGTTGACCACAAATTGCACCTCCTGCATCATCAGCGAGCTCACGTGAGCTCAGCACCAGCCCTGCGGGCTACGTTCATGACCAGGGTGAGATATTTTCACTCTGGTGAGGCAGAGTCCCTGTTTTTATGGTACCCACTCCGTGCCCACGTGTGTCATAAAGATGGCAGATGAGGGGGCCACAGTGTGGGGGTCCTGGATCTGTGTGTCACAAAGATGGCAGAGCCAGGACCCCCACACAGTGGCCCCCTCATCCTCCTGCCCAGCATCAGTCAGGTCCTGGCTTCAAAGCTCAGCAGGCACAAGGAGATTGTCAGAGCTGGGTGTCAGACTCCCCAGCCCAGTGGGGCCTCAGTTTTAGAGGGACACCCCACAGCAGTTTCTGAACCCCCTTCTGCTTTTCCCAGCTACTTTCCCAGAATCACTCAGCACCCCTGCAGCCCTTGGCCATCCCTTCTGCTTCACAGCATCTGAGCAGCAGGGCCAAAGCTAATGCTGATGTTGGCGTTCACATGGAGCTAAGGGTTAAGGGGAAGGGATCAAACCACAGAACAGAGAGTGAATGCAGCTTTTCTTGCTCATGCTGCATTGTGATATATTTAAACTTTCATTTAGCATAAATACTGTAGGTCAAACACCAGACAGATTCACCAATTATATTTTCCCCTATTAGATGAAATATGTTTCTAATTTGGCCACAGTTTTGTTTTATTAGACCTGTGGCAGCGAGGGTGACCCCGTTTCAAAATAACCTTTTCAGATCATTTAGCCCCAGCCTTTTGCAAATAGAGTTTGATAAAGCAAAAATGTGCCAGTCTATTTTTTAAGCGAGGGTTATGTGAACCCAATTCCTTCCCCAAGTCGGGCTGGGGCCCCGCTGGAGCTTGGGAGCCCTTAGGAAAGCGTTGTGTTACAGCCACTCCGTGTGTGCTCAGCGAGTGCCCCGGCGTGCCGAGAGGGAACTCAAACCGTGTTTATTTTGCACAGCGGATCTCAGCCAGAGGAATTTTTTTTTTTTTTGTCTCTTTAAAATGTAATAAAACACAGCACTAGCATTTCCTGGGTTTCAGAGCTTCCCCGCGTGCTGTTGGAAGGACGGCAAGGGGCGATGTGCTGACTCCAGCTCCAGATCTCCCTGGTTTTCCCAAAAGCAAGATCCCCAGAGCGGCAGCGTCAGGTATCTGTCGGGATCAGCTTTTGCTTTTTGTGCGTGGTGAAAACGGGAGAGATGAGTTATTTTTTACTTTATGCAATCCCATTTTTTTTTTCCCCCTCTCTCCTGGCTTATCTGATCCGCTTATTGTACCGAGGGCTTTATTTCCTTCAGGCTCCAAAGGAAAGCTCCGAGCTTTCCCGGAGCCCATTCAGCCCGGGCGTGATAGCATCAGCGGCGGTGGCAGCGCTATCGCCGCCGTTATCCCGCTATCGCCGCCGTTATCGCACTGCTGACAAATCCTGCAGGAGTTCAACGCCGAGGTCGCCTGCGCCTCTGGAAGTTTTCCTGGGCACTCGGCGTCTTCTCCCCGGCCCTGCCCTTCTGCAGAGCCTGGGGGCTGTGGGTGCCTCTGGGTGCCTTGGATGAGCTCCCCAGCCACAGGGGATTGCTCCTTGAGTAGAAATTCCCTAAACTGCCCTCCCCACCCCTTTCACCTGCAAGGTTCTGACTGGAGTCACGTCTCCCTCTCCCTGATTTCAGCCCTATTTCCAAATTCACACCAATTAACACGCTGGTTCATCAGCCCCTGGCACGGGAGCAGACCAAGAACCAAACCCCCTGAGAAGGGCTGCTGGGTGCTCCTGCTGCACTGCCAGCCCTTCCAGCAGCCATGTATTCTTTGGGGCCATCCTTGCAGGAATGGGGACCCTCACAGACACACCCAGTGTGGGATCCCACTGCTCTGCTTCCCCTCAGCTTCTCCTGCTGCTCCCTTGGCTTAGGATGTGCGTGGACCCCTGGGAGAGTCAGGAGGCACAGCCAAGGAGAACAACAACACACAGCCAGGCATGTGGCACCGCTGTGTCCTCCTGCTGCCACCGGGCTCCTGCAGCTCCAGTGCTGCTTCTGCCAAGGCCACCGAGGGCAGGAGCTCCCCGTGGCCCAACAGCAGGAATGGCACCATTCCCAAACAGCTGGAATGGGAGCATCCCCAAAGAGCTGGAATGGGAGCATCCCCAAACAACAGGAATGGCACCATTCCCAAAGAGCAGGAATGGCAGCGTCCCCAAAGAGCAGGAATGGAACCAACCCAAAGAGCAGGAAAGGCACCATCCCCAAACAGCAGGAATGGCAGAATCCCCAAAGAGTAGGAATGGAAGAATCCCCAAACAGCTGGAATGGCACTATCCCCAAAGAGCAGGAATGGCCCCATCCCCAAGCAGCAGGAATGGCACCATCCCCAAGCAGCAGGAATGGCAGAATCCCCAAACAGCAGGAATGGCACCATCCCCAAGCAGCAGGGATGGCACCATCCCCAAGCAGCAGGAATGGCAGAATCCCCAAAGAGCAGGAATGGCCCCATCCCCAAGCAGCAGGAATGGCACCACCCCAAAGAGCAGGAATGGCACCATCCCCAAGCAGCAGGAATGGCACCACCCCAAAGAGCAGGAATGGCACCATCCCCAAACAGCAGGGATGATGTCGTCACCAGTGCTTTCATCATCCTGAATCGACATCACTCACAGTAACAATCACAGCGAAGCTCTGCATTTAGAGATTGAAAGCAGCTGGGAAGCAGCGTGTCTCCTGTGCAGAAAATGGTTGCTGAGATGGTGCTCTGAACGGAGAAAGTCACGCCACAAAGTTTGCTGAAATTCGATATTCTCAGCAAATATTATTGCTGCTTGTTAAATATTTGGTGAAATGCGAGGATCAACACCGAAGAAAACTATCAACAGTGACAAAACAAAATCCACGTTCAAACGTCCTTGAAATCAATCTATCCCTGTGAAATGTCCTCAGCTCCCTGAAACCGCCATTTCCAATGGAAATGCTCCATCAGAAAATTTCCTACAACTCTGCTCAAAGCCTGGGAGAGCTGAACCATTTCAGACACTGTTCAAAGCTATTTTTGTTAAGTCTTTAAAACCCTTTAAGACTTTATTGAGAGAAAATCCCTCTCTGTGCTGTCACTGAATTTAACAGTCTCATCTCCGGGCTGGGGCTGGAGGGGGGATGCTCCTGTCCCCCCGTGGCTGTCAGGATGAGATTTCCCCCCATCTCTCCCCAGGCTGCCTCTGTCCTGCTCTCTCCCCAGGAGCCCTCCCTGCCTCCCTGCCGGGGGCACAGGGGATGGTTTTGCTCAGCCTGTGCCTGTGTGTTTGCTCCCCGGCAGAGCCAGAGGCACCGAGCAGTTCCTCCCGTCACCCTGAGAGTTCCACTTGCTCCAGAGGCTGCTGCCAGTGCCAGAGACCTCTGAGAGCTGGGCCAAGCTCTTGCACCACAGGGAGAAGGTGGAACTTGATCTTAAGCAAAACAGAAATGCCGCCAAGGGTTTCGACTGAAAGCCGAAGCTGGGAGGAGAGAAGTTTCCAACCCCTCAGCCCTCCTGGACAAGCTGGGGCTGCAGGGGCACCTGGGGGCTGCCCACTGCACCCAGCACAGGCTGGGAGGAGCAGCTGGACACCCCCTGGGGAAGGGAAATGTGGGAATGCCTTCAGCAGTGTCCTGTGTGGTTGTTCACTGTTGTTCTTTTTTCTCCTGTTTTTCTCCCCCCACATTTTCCGCCAGGTGCTTGATCCTGAGGAACTGAAGGACGATTCTGGGTCACAGAACTTGCCAGCAAGTGGAGAAAGTGACTTTATTTTCTAGGTAGAAGCCAAATTTGGGAATACTGGCCGCAGCAGGTCACACCCTGTGAAAGGATGTGTGTCTGAACGGAGCGTGCAGAAAGCAGCAGCACACGGCACAGGGGAGCAAAGCAGGTCACTGAAACACTTGTCAGCTTTTCAACATTGTTCATAGACGTTTTGGCATCCCAAAAACTGACAGGGGATCAAATGTTCCCAAATGGTGAAACCTCTAAGCAAGGAAAAGGCACATGTGCTTTCGAAAGGGTCCGAGCACTGCAGGCTGCAGCACCATAAATTGTATTTACAGCCCTGCTGAAGCGTGTCCTGTTTACACCGTCTGATCACTGTCCTGGGGACTCACTGAACCTAGCAGGGACTGAACAACCCGTCATTCCTTTTATTTGGAATAATGGGGAGGAGCAGGACGATGCTCTCACACAAACCTCAGACTCCTCAGAGCTGTGTGTCTGCTGCTGCTTCAGACTCTCCTTTGCTCTGACCACTGTCCCAGCCCCAGCGCTGGGTCACACCTGCAGAGCACTTGGGGCTGCATCTAGGCATCAGCTGTGCTTCCCAGGGACATCCCAGGAGCTGGGACCAGCTGGAGAAATGTCTTTTAAGCTGGTTTCCACCTTTTGAGAAGGCCAGGGAGTTCCTTGCCAGGCTGTGCTGCCACACAGGTTTATCGGTGTCACTGGTGTCAGACATGAATTCAGGTTTAACTTCCAGAAAGGATAGGATGTGGCTTTTCCTCACTATTTGGAAACTTTCCCATGGAGCTCTATACATGATGTTTTCCTGTCTGGTACCACAGTGAGCCCAGGTGCTGAAGGCAGACTCCACCATCCATCTCATAGCCTGGGACACTTACTGGCAGATGAGTCCTGCACGGGCAAAGGGCAGGTCCAAGCTGTCTGAAGGGAAACCAAAGTGCCTCTGGTTGTTCTGGCAGCCCTGGTGACCCCCAGCCCCTTGGGCAGGAGGTGATGGGGAGCACACCTGGGCACAGGTGGCACAGCATGGCTGGCACGTGACCAGGGCACATCACAGAGCACCCTGGGCTCAGCAGGGCTGTCCCAGCCCCTTGTGTGGCTCTGTGGTGCTCTCTGGGGTTCCCCAGGACTTGCTCATCCAGAGCCCGTTGCTGCCTCAGGCACAACCAGAGAGTTTCTTCAGCAATGGAAAAGCTATTTTCCTAAATGGACATTAATGTTTTTTCCATTAATTGGAAGAAATTCTGCGGCTATGGAAAACCTTAAGGTGATATCACTGTGAAAAACTGCAAAAAATTCACACTGGAAAGGGCTTATGAAATCCAGACTTTTGACAGCCAAAAGAGACTTTAAAATAATCCCCCCAGGGCCCCCACAGCACAAGAACTGGAGATGGCAAAGGGCCCCTCACTGGGGAAGCACGATGTGGGGTGGGAGATGGTTATGGCTGCCAGGGGGAGCAGCCATCCCATCCCATCCCATCCCATCCCATCCCATCCCATCCCATCCCATCCCATCCCATCCCATCCCATCCCATCCCATCCCATCCCATCCCTGCCCCATGCCCAGCCCCCTTGGGAGATGGATGAGCCAGCCCAGTGGCTCATTCCAGGTGCTGTCAGCAGCCTGGATCATCTCCCTTGATTTATCACACCAAGTTCCTGGAAGAAGAGGCAAAGCAACCCAATCCAAACCAGAGCAGCCCAATGATCCCTGGAGCCTTTGGGAAGGAGGGAAGCAGACGGGGCAGGGGCAGAGCAGCAGGATGAGCCCTGGTGTTGCGGCAGATGGGCTGAAGCTCCTGCTCAGACCTTTGGCAGCTCAGGAGGTGGCAGAGACACGGGCAGAGGGTCCTGGCCGTGGCCATCCCTTCCCACAGAGAGCCTGGGAGCAGCTCTGTCCCCCTGCTCTGGTGCCACTGGAGCTCTGGTCCCACGCGAGTGCCCAGCAGAGGCAGAGCCAGCCAGGCTCACACAGCCCAATTACCACAGGCATAATTGCTTGCAGAATTGGAACCTTCATTTGCTTTGAGTTCTTCCCAACTTGCCCAGTCCTCCAATATCTCCCTGCTCTGTCAGACGTTCGCTGTTCCAAGACAAATACAGATTTTTCTGGAAATGTGATTTATTTCCCCTAATTTTGATCTCTTCTTGCATTCTTCAGTTGAAGAAGCAGAACCCATGAAGAGTTTGGCTGACAGAAGTATTTGTGCAAAGGTTTCCTTTTATCCCCTCTTCCATATTTTTCTCAAAAACAGCTACCTAAATCCAAATAAGATTAAGAGCAAAACCTTTCAAATGGGTTACATTAATTTAGTTACCAGATCCTTTGCAACGATGAAAGAAGCACAATATTCTTATGTAATAAGTCCTGCTTTATAAATGCACTAATTCTTAAACTATATTGTTTTAATAAACAAGGCTCTAGACATGCCCAAGGGCACTGGTATTCTCAGAAGAGTTTTCCAAGAAGGCTTGTGTTGTTGGATTATTATTCCATTACTTCCAAGTTCACTGAGTGGAGCTATTTTTTTTCATACTCATATTGCAGTAAAAACAACAACTTTCAAATACTTTCTTGAGGAGATTGGGAATCAAAATGGAAACTATTTGTGTAGGATGAGAAGTGCTGAAAGTCTCTCAGTTCACTCAATTACATCGGGAATCTGAGGCCGGACTTGTTATTAAGGGGGCAGAAGGGTGGGGAATTCGGGTCACTGTGGAGCTTCCTGGGCTAATCCCGCTCCTGGGGATACTCTGGAGGAGCTGTGGCCAAGCCTGGGGGGCTCAGGCAGGACCCAGCTCTTGGCCATGCCCATCCTGGGCCGGCAGGATCTCAGGGGTGTTGGTGGCTGGATGCTGAGCTGCTCCAGCTCCGTGTCCCTCCTGCTGTGGCTCCTCTCCCGCTGCCTCCGAGCCTGGTTCCCTTCAGCTCCCCCAGATCCACCCCACAGAGGTGACCCAGAGTCTTTAAGGACTCGTTTTAAGGTCCTGTGTCTTGGAATCCCAGGGTGGCTGGGCTGGGGAGCACCAAGCTGCTAAGGCAGGGCTCAGGCAGGGCAGGGTGGGCAGCAAGTTCTGCCTGGCTCTGGGATATCTCTATTCCCACAGGTATTTCCCCAGATAATCCCTCTGAGGGAGGGCTGACTAGAGGGGCACTAACAAAAATGATAATAATGAGATAACTCACATTTTCCCCCCCACAAACCAGCTTCTAGGCGACCCTGCACAAAGCCAGGAAAGGTCTGGAGAAGCTGCTGTATTTAAAGGATGAAACATTCATGGTGTATTCACCCCATTAAGTCCCTGGCTAGGTGTGGATGTGCAGTTTTGGGGTGCTGTGCTCTCACCTGAGCATCCCACATCCTACAGGGGACGAGCAGCTCCCAGAGGAGCCAGCACGGAGCTGCTCTCCTCCCTCATCCTCCTGCCGGCACCGGCCACTCTTTCCAGCCGGATGCAAATGAAGGGAAATCTCACCCATTTGTGCCTCTGTGGAGTATCTTCTGCCTTATTCCCATGAATTATTAGCTCACTTTTATTGGGTTTGGCTTGCAGGAGGATGACTATTTCATCCATCAAATCAGAATCTTTTTAACACTAATACTGAATTTATAGAAGTGGTTAAACGAAGTGTTGACAATGTGGACAATGTGTTTCTGATTAACGCCGCGATTTAACAGCGAGCTGCCAACGGCCCCGAGTTACTGAACCCGAGCAGCGCTTTTCCAGACCCACGGGCTGCAGCTCAGCACTGCAGATGTCAGCAGGGGGCTGGCTGCAGCCAGGCTGCTCCCAGGAGCTGTGCTCTTCCCCTGTGCTCGTACCCGCACTGGGCTTTCCCCTGAGCACACCTGTACTGGGCTCTTCCCCTTTCCCTGCTCGGGTGCATTTGCATGTGTGCGTTTACCTGGGCAGGGAGCAAACAGCTGGGCCCTGCAGCTTTGAAGAACATCAAAACAGATTAAAATATCGTCTCTTTTCTTTTCTTTTCTTTTCTTTTCTTTTCTTTTCTTTTCTTTTCTTTTCTTTTCTTTTCTTTTCTTTTCTTTTCTTTTCTTTTCTTTTCTTCCCTTCCCTTCCCTTCCCTTCCCTTCCCTTCCCTTCCCTTCCCTTCCCTTCCCTTCCCTTCCCTTCCCTTCCCTTCCCTTCCCTTCCCTTCCCTTCCCTTCCCTTCCCTTCCCTTCCCTTCCCTTCCCTTCCCTTCCCTTCCCTTCCCTTCCCTTCCCTTCCCTTCCCTTCCCTTCCCTTCCCTTCCCTTCCCTTCCCTTCCCTTCCCTTCCCTTCCCTTCCCTTCCCTTCCCTTCCCTTCCCTTTCTTTCTTTCTTTCTTTCTTTCTTTCTTTCTTTCTTTCTTTCTTTCTTTCTTTCTTTCTTTCTTTCTTTCTTTCTTTCTTTCTTTCTCTCTCTCTCTTTCTCTCTTTCTCTCTTTCTCTCTCTCTTCTCTTTTTCTCTCTTTCCCTTTCTCTCTTTCTTTCCCTTTTCCCTTCCTTCCTTCCTTCCTTCCTTCCTTCCTTCCTTCCTTCCTTCCTTCCTTCCTTCCTTCCTTCCTTCCTTCCTTCCTTCCTTCCTTCCTTCCTTCCTTCCTTCCTTCCTTCCTTCCTTCCTTCCTTCCTTCCTTCCTTCCTTCCTTCCTTCCCTTTCTCTGTGACACAAAACACAGGAGTTGCACAAAGCAATGGGAACAAAAGGGAGGGGAGGAGAGGGGGGTGTGTGCAGAGCCACAGAGATCACAGCCAAGATGAGAGGATGCTGCTCCTCCTCTGAGAGTGCTCACAGGCCAGGGAGCTTTGATCCCCTCCTTCCCTCTCCTCACTAACCGCCTGCATGGCAACACTGAACTCCTGAAATTCAACAGCTACTAAAATATCAAGTATTTAGGGCTGGGAAAACCTTGTGGAGTGCGAGGTTTCGAGAGATGTTTTGGCTTCTCTCGAGTTCAGAGCCGCACTTGGAGTTTGGGGATTTTCTTCCTCTGGTTTTACATCTGCTGGGTTTGCTGTTTGTTCCAGGGGGATTGATTCAGTTCTGGAGAAAACTGACCTGTCTTCCCCGTGTGCAGCTTAGGGTTAGAAGAGCCAGGCAGCCCCAGGCAGGGAATAGAGCAGCAGGTTACCCCAGGCAGGGCTGGAAGGGTCAGGTAAGCCAGGCAGGAACAGAGAGCACACAGAATTTCCCTGCAGCACAGTGAGCAGTGCCCAGCCCCTGGCACAGAGTGACCTGACTCATGTTTATCCCTGTCTGACCAGGCTCCCACCACTCTAAATTCCACCTGCAGTGGTGGAGCTGTGGTTCCTGTAGTGCCAAATCTTGGATGCCTGGGCTGCTTGGGGCTTGCTAGAACCAGGCTCATCCCTGGTAACACTGGGATGAGTTCCAGGTGTGTGTTAAAACAAAATCCCTTTTAAACTTGCACTTAAAGCTTGAGCAAAAGCCAGGCTGACCCTCCTCTAAAGCTCCCTTTTCCTCACCCTGCCCCCACCTCTTGCAGTCCTCCTCCCCCACCCATCCCCAAAATACCCCAACCCTTGTCTGGCCTTGTTTAAGAGTCAGCTTCAATAGTACCTTTGTTAAGGGTAAAATCTCATTAAATGTGAGGTAAGAGGAAATGAAAAAGTGTAAAATATCCAGATTTATTACCTGTTGTCTTCAGAGCATTTGAGAACCAGGAGCTGAGGGCAAGGGGCCACGTGGGATCAGAGCTCTGAGCCACGAGCCTTCCCCACCACCCGTGCTGCCTCCGGCTCCTGGGGCACTGCCTGCTCCTGGCACCAGCTTATCAAAGGAAAAAAAAACAATTTTGTGCTTTTTGAGATAAAAAAGTGAATTGCTGTTACTGTATCAGACTGGCCCTGAGCTCCACTGCCCCGTGCACGTGCAGGTGGGGATGTTTATTTACTGAACTCAGAAATGCTTCTTAGCTCAAAGGGAAGGTTTTCCAGGAGCGGTGACTCCTGCTTTTCCTCCTGTTCCAAAGGTGAAGGGAAAAGCAAGCCCAGTAAATTACGGTGTCGGGTTTATTAACTCTGCTAATGAGGGAGCAGCCTGCGTGGTTGGGGGCAAGAGAGCGAGACCCTCTGCTCTGGGGCCTCGCACTTGGGGTGCCCCTGATCTGCTCCCTCTTTTTCAGGGTGGAGAGAGGTGCCAGGGCAAAAAAAAAAAAGGGCAATTAGAGAAACTATAAAACCTGATAAAACTGCTCTGCTCCTGGAGCAGCCACAGTGAGCCTGGAGAGTGGGATGGAGCCTCTGAGTGGTGGGGCCGTGGTGCTCCAGGGCTGCTTGTGCCCAGAGCTCTCCCAGCACGAGTTTTGGGGTGTGATGTGAGCACATGCAGGTCCCGGGGTGTGATTTGTTCGTGCACAAGTCCTGGGGTGTGATGTGCTTGCAGGGCCCGTGCTGCCTCTCACCCTTCCCCGTGTGCACTCAGGGATGTGCCGCTGCCTTTGTCCTTTAACTCAATTAGTGGGTGGGGAGTAATGAGATAATCCGTCCTCTCTCCCTCCCAGACAATGTCACCGGTGAAAAATGTGGGGCCACCCACTGGGCCCAGGTGGGAGCAGGGTGGGGGGTGTTGTGCTGAGGCTGCCACCAGCTACAAACAAGTGGCATTTCTGGTCTCGTTGTTTTCCATGGAAAACTCTCAAAAGCTTTGGAAGGACCCGTCAGCACCTCCGCTGTCCCCAGCCCTGCGCCCCTCACCCACTCCCCCATCCCTGCTGCCAGAGGCCACCACCAAACCACGTCCCTGAGTGCCACATCTGCACATCTGCTGAACCCAGGGGCCGAAATCACGCATGGGGTGTGTGCTCTGACAGCGCCAGCACGCAGGTGTTGTGCTGGAGAGCCACGAGAAAATCCTCATCCCACTCCTGCCTTGGCAAGCGTGTGCTCAAGCTCCCTGCCGGAGCTGGGACCCTTTCCCGGGGTGACACCCCACCCTACCTGGCCTGCTTGCCGCGGGACCCCTCGGGCACATCCCGGTGGGTGACACCGAGCAGTGCCAGGGCTCTGCCGCGGGGCTGGGCGTGGCGGCAGATGCGGGAGCGGGTTGGCATTGTCCCCGCTCTAGAGGCGGCTTTAAGCGGTGACATTAGCGAGTGGCGGGGCTCCGGGTGCCTGCTGGTTTCTCCCTCCATCCACTCTGTATTCTAACCCTAATTGTCTGCAGCAACCTGTTATTACGGCGCCTTTAACATGATAGACACAAATAGGACGCACTAATCCACTACTCTTTGGTTTAAGAGTCATTACAAAGTGCTTAATTAAGTAAGCCTCACTTAATCACAAAATGTTTGCATGCTAAACGAGTTCTTGTGAAGCACGACACTTGACATATTCTGTACAAAAATAATTACAAGCGGGAGGCCCGGTACATTGAGCCTCCGAACATTTCATTTCAGGCCTTGCCCATTCATCACCAGGCTGGAATTAAAAGGCTTTCAGCGCAGAACTCCCACATTCCTGCCGGCTGAGTCACCGCTGCGCCGCTGCCGCTGCCGTGCCTGGGTGGCTGCCACGGAGCCCCTGCCCCGCCGGCTCCCCGGGCATGTGCCGGGGCCGTGGCACAGCTGCTGCCACCACTGCATCGAGGTGGAGGCTGGCACCTGGCTGGGAGGGGCACCATGGAACAAGAGTCCTAGGAAAAGCCAGCAGAGCATCCATGGGAGCAGCACAATGTTGTATTCTTCTGGGGAAAATGGTTTCTCCCCAGAACCCCCCTGATGTCTGTACCTATCAGTTTGACCCTGTTCCCCCCTTATCTCTGACCTATTGGCTTGGTGCCAGCTATCTGTCCTGGGACAGAGACCAGATAAAAACCTATGTTCTTCCTCTTTTGTCCTCTTTGGCCTCCAGTATCCCTTCAGAATAAAGCCTTGGAATGATCCCCTGAGGTAAGGGCCTCTTTTGAATCTTTTACCCCATCCCCTGAAGCATTCCTCCCAAAAGCTCCCCAGAAATTGAGCTAGCACAAGCACCCAGGGGGGCAGGGGAAAGGAGTGCCTCAGCACAACGGTGGGCATTTTGTGAGTGTGGAGGTGTCCAAGCGTTGTGTGTTCCCTTGGGGTGGGGGGAAATTCGGTGCCTCCCTGCCCCAGAGGTCTCCTAAAGGCAGAGTCACCCTCTGCCCCGAGGGATGGTGGCTTTCCCAGATCCCCACCCTCGGCTGCATAAAGGCTGCCTGAATGGGATTGTGTCAGGAGCAGCCTGCAGACCTTTGTTGGGTGTGCTGGTGCCCATTAAAATCCCCGTCCCTATTGGGATAATTGGCATCCTTACCCCAGGCTGCCTTTTGAAGGAAACCCTTTAATTAGCATTCTCCAGGCTCAGCAATGCCCTCAGCACTGTGTCTGTTTTCTCCCATGCTGCTGCTCAGGCCGGGGTATTTTGAGATCCAAACTGCACCGTGCAGAGTGCACAGGAGCCTCCCTCCCTCCATCCATCCCTCCATCCATCCATCCATCCATCCATCCATCCATCCATCCATCCATCCATCCCTCCATCCATCCATTCCTCCATCCATCCCTCCATCCATCCATCCCTCCCTCCATCCATCCATCCCTCCATCCATCCATCCATCCATCCATCCATCCATCCATCCCTCCATCCATCCCTCCATCCATCCATCCATCCACCCACCCATCCATTATCCATCCCTCCATCCCTCCATCCCTCCCCATCCATCCTCCATCTATCCATCCATCTTCCATCCATCCGTCTATCCATCCATCCATCCATCCATCCATCCCTCCATCCATCCATCCATCCCTCCATCCCTCCATCCATCCATCCATCCATCCATCCATCCCTCCATCCATCCATCCATCCCTCCATCCATCCATCCATCCATCCATCCATCCATCCATCCCCCATCCATCCATCCATCCCTCCATCCCTCCATCCCTCCCCATCCATCCTCCATCTATCCATCCATCTTCCATCCATCCGTCCATCCATCCATCCATCCATCCATCCCTCCATCCATCCATCCATCCATCCATCCATCCATCCATCCATCCCCCATCCATCCATCCCTCCCTCCATCCCTCCATCCCTCCCCATCCATCCTCCATCCATCCATCCATCTTCCATCCATCCGTCCATCCATCCATCCATCCATCCCTCCATCCATCCATCCATCCATCCATCCATCCATCCCCCATCCATCCATCCCTCCCTCCATCCATCCCTCCATCCATCCATCCATCCATCCATCCATCCATCCATCCCTCCATCCATCATCCATCCATCCATCCATCCATCCCTCCATCCATCCATCCATCCATCCATCCATCCATCCATCCATCCCTCTCTCCATCCATCCATCCATCCATCCATCCATCCATCCATCCATCCATCCATCCATCCATCCATCCATCCATCCCTCCCTCCCTCCATCCATCCCTCCATCCATCTATCCCTCCATCCCTCCATCCATCCATCCTCCATCCATCCATCCATCCATCCATCCATCCATCCATCCATCCATCCATCCATCCATCCATTTATCCATCCCTCCATCCCTCCATCCCTCCTCCATCATCCATCTATCCCCCATCTATCCCTCCTCCAGTGCCCAGGGCCTGGGCACAGCCAGAAGCACCTCTGTGCCCACAGGTGCCCTCCTCTTCAGAGCTGTGCTTGGGTGGTCACTGCGCCATGAAAGGCAGGAGAGGAAACATTTGTAACATGGAGAGATCCTGCTGAGCACAGAGACCATGGTGGCAGCTGGAGGGTCACAGGTCCTGGTGTCCCCAGCATCCCCAGGCATGCCAGGGCCAGGCTGTTCCCCGGGCTGTGATGGGGAGAGCTGCCAATGTGGGGCTGTCATTTGTCTTTCTCCAGAAGCAGGTGTTCAGTGTTTATCAGGGCTAACCAAACAATTTATATTAATTAGGAGAGCCTTTGTGGCTGGCCCCTCACTGTGGTGCCATATCAGGGTGCTCCATCCCACCCCCAGCACCTCAGTGCTCTGTGGGATGGGCCTGATTGCAGCAGAGTTTTGTGTTGGAGGAAAACTGGCAAAAATATTCAACAAGGCTGTAGCATCCCGTGTGACATTTTCATATAAAATCATTTCAATTTTTAATTCTGAACCAGCCTGTATTTCAACGGTTTCATTATTTATCACATTAGGTTTTGTGTTTTGCATTGTTACTCTTGTCTTCTCTATTAATTTTGCATGATGAATTACTTTGCTTGAAGTCAAAATCAAAACGAAACCCAAGCGATTTTTGTCAAAACTCAAAGGTTTCAGTTAAGCTGCAGCGAGGATTTCCAGCCCTTCTCCTCCACACACAAGTTAAAAACCTCCGCCTCTGCTCTCCTTCCAAAAAACTGCTTTGAAACCTGGAATTCGTGCAGCAGCTGTGCGGGGTGCTGCTGGTTTCCAGCTCCCAGGGATGCTTTTCCTTCCTGTGTGGGGAGTGAAGGAGAGGGCTGGGGGGGGTGAGGGGCTCGGGGGTCCCAGGAGGAGCCAGACCCCAGGCCAACCTGAGCCTGCCTGGGGCTTGGCCGGCGGCACTGACCCAGCAGCAGGAGCACACATGGTAAGAGTTAGTGAGCAGCATTCCCAAACTTGGTCATCTTTGCTCCCACACAGGAGCTGGGTGCCAAGGCACGCCGAGACCGGGGCTGGGGCGGGCAGTGGGTGCTCTGGTGAGTCCCAGTGAGGGAAGGATGCCTTGTAGGGATGGACATTCACTCCTGGGAGGAAACACAGTGACCTGTAAACTCCATCTTGAGCTGGACTGAGACTTTGGCCCAAAAGGGAGGGATGACTGGTTTTTTTCCAAAACCTCAAAGCATCTCCCACTGCCATTTTCAAACTGAGATTTTTCATCACAAAGTGGCTTTTATCAGTTAAGCCAAATTTGGGGTTTTGCCTTTGTTTTTTGGAGGGAAAGCTTGAGGAAAACGGGCTCCACAGCTTAGCATGAAACACAGTATTTCAATTGAGTTTCAGGCTTGTCCCAATACAGCCTTTTAATTGTTGTCCTGAAGTTCTATATGTTTATTTTTAGGTTGATTTTCTGCCACTGAAGCAAGAGTGAATTGGTGATTAGCCTGGTGTGAGCTGCTGGATGCTCCTGCAAGCAAACAGGGATGTGCTCCTGCCCCATGCCCATCCCACTGCTGGGAGCAGAGACCCGTGAGACCTTCAGAGGACTCTTCACCTTCCCCTCCCGCTGCCCACATTCCCATCTCTGATTTGGGGTTTTCTATTGCTTTTTCCCAGGTCGCCCCTTCTCTTTGCACCTGTTTGGTGCTGGCTGGGTGTGGTGAGGGGCTGGCAGCAGGGAGAAGGGCTGTGGCACTCCAGCCACACCCGGCTGGCAGAGGCGTCCGGTCGGTGCGGCCGCAGCATCCTCTGCTCCCCGACCCTGTGAGCTGCACCAGCACCTGAGGGACACCCACCCTCTCCCCGGGGTGTGTCCCATTCCCATCCTGTAGCCATGGTTCGTGCCTGCAATGTTTTGATTTCCCTAAAACTGTTCCCAGGCACAATGCTGTACACAAGGGATGTGTTATTGTACACTACCCTGGTTTTCTGCATTCTTTCCCAGAGGAGGGAATTTACTTGATGTCCCTCTGAGTCGACCAATGTGGTCCAAGAATTCCACCCCTTGGGTGGGTTCTTTGTAAAAAGGTATGAGGGGAAGTGGCTGGAGAATAAAGAGAGATTGGAGTCAATCTTCAGCCTTCTGAAAACGAGTCCTTGTCCTTATTTTGTGTCCCATTGCTACACCATCCCCAAGGGCAGCTGCTGCCCAGGGGCACTGAGCTGTGCCCCATCGCTGCCCAGGGGCACTGAGCTGTGCCCCATCGCTGCCCAGGGGCACTGAGCTGTGCCCCACTGCTGCCCAGGGGCACTGAGCTGTGCCCCATTGCTGCCCAGGGGCACTGATCTGTGTCCCATTGCTGCCCAGGGGCACTGAGCTGTGCCCCGTTGCTGCCCAGGGGCACTGAGCTGTGCCCCACTGCTGCCCAGGGGCACTGAGCTGTGCCCCAGTGCTGCCCAGGGGCACTGAGCTGTGCCCCATCGCTGCCCAGGGGCACTGAGCTGTGCCCCATCGCTGCCCAGGGGCACTGAGCTGTGCCCCACTGCTGCCCAGGGGCACTGAGCTGTGCCCCACTGCTGCCCAGGGGCACTGAGCTGTGCCCCACTGCTGCCCAGGAGCACTGAGCTGTGCCCCATTGCTGCCCAGGGGCACTGAGCTGTGCCCCACTGCTGCCCAGGAGCACTGAGCTGTGCCCCATCGCTGCCCAGGGGCACTGAGCTGTGCCCCACTGCTGCCCAGGGGCACTGAGCTGTGCCCCACTGCTGCCCAGGGGCACTGAGCTGTGCCCCACTGCTGCCCAGGGGCACTGAGCTGTGCCCCACTGCTGCCCAGGGGCACTGAGCTGTGCCCCATCGCTGCCCAGGGGCACTGAGCTGTGCCCCACTGCTGCCCAGGGGCACTGAGCTGTGCCCCACTGCTGCCCAGGGGCACTGAGCTGTGCCCCACTGCTGCCCAGGGGCACTGAGCTGTGCCCCACTGCTGCCCAGGGGCACTGAGCTGTGCCCCACTGCTGCCCAGGCGTGCTGGCCCACGGCGGCTCCGGGCCGGATTAGCCGGGTTAAACCGCTAACGCAGGCGCTGCGTGCAAGGCTGCTTTCAGTAAGTGGCTCCCCGTAGCTTATTTGACTCCAGGCCCAACTCTAATGTCTCAGTGGGCCTGTTACATTAAGCAGGCCCAAGTGGTAGGAGATTTAAAGCATCAAAATGAAGTGCTTTATCACTCCGTACTGTGTTCTTGGCTGCTTTCGTTGGCCTCACTTCACAGGCGCCGCAGCCTGCGAGCCGAGCCCTCTCGGCAGGCCCATTACAAATTCCACTTGTTGACGGTTGCCTTGTTGCAGGATTTAATGGTAGAATAATATTTACACAGTAAACTCCTCTGGAGGTGTTATAAACACCATAAAAAGGATTTTAGAAGCTTAATGAGCGTTAGTGAAGTCGAGACAGGATAATGTGGCAACTGTGCACTGTAATCTGATTTGGCACCTTCTGCACAGCAGGAGTTAGTGGGTGGAAGAGCTTTTTATTTTTTTTGTTTTGTTTTGTTTTGTTTTAGTGTGTGATATTGTTTGTTTAGCATGGTTCTGAATGGGGGCTGCAGAGCCAGGTGCCCACGGACTGGCTGGCACGGGTGCCCAGCAGCCTGGGGAGCACGGGCACTCCCAGTGCATCCAGTCAGGTTATCGTGGTCACTTTGTGTCACATGTGGAGGGATCAGTGTTTGGGCCAGTTCAGTGCTCAGTGACACAGCCCTGAGCGTGGTCATAATGGCCACAGCAACAATTCTGGGACATCAAAGTGGCAGAGAGTAGGCTTAGATAAGAGATTAGGAAGGAATCCTTCCCTGTGAGGATGGGGGTGCCCTGGCACAGGGTGCCCAGGGAAGTGTCCCAGGCCAGGTTGGACAGAGCTTGGAGCAACCTGGGATAGTGGAAGGTGTCCCTGCACATGGCAGAGGGTGTAATTGGATTAACTTTAAGGTCCCTTTCAACCCAAATCATCCTACTATTCTTCGATGATGATTTTGGGCACGGGGTGCCAGGGAGGCAGCAGCAATGGCAACAGTGGCTCTCCCACTGGGTGAGATGGGTGATGATTTTGGGGCTGGGCAGCACTGCAAACAGCCCAGTTTGGGGCTGGACCAGCTCCTGCCATCCCTGGGGTGGCCCAGCCCCCTGGCACAGAGAGGGGTGCAGGAGGGGCAGCCCTGGGAGCAGCAGGCACAGGCTCACCCCAGCAGCCTCCTGCCACCCTGCGTTTTCCTGTGTCTTTTTCATGTCATAATTCATGTTTTCCCCTTTAGCTGAGCTGCAAATACCCCTGTTAGTTGTGTGCATCCACACCTGGACATGCACACAGGTGCCCATGGAGCCCCACACAGAAGAGCAGCTCCCTGAGACAAACCCTCCGAATATCTGCGTGTGAATCACCAGCCCCGGGCTGAGTCACAACTGCTCCCGGGGCACACCCGTACCGCCCCTACCCAGGGGAGGGAGGATGGAGAACGGTCCCTGCCCATCTGTGCCCAGGGCTGCCTTCTGCCAGAGAAAGGAATGTTGGTGGTGGGGGCATTCCTGTTTCTGCAGAGTGCTGATTACCAAAGGGATCTTCTCGGCTGCCTGCTGGAATGGCTTTTCAGGGTTTAGATTATTTTTTGTTTTCCATGTTGAATGCTTCCATGTATTTTATTTTGCTGTTACATAAACGTATACAATTTTTTATATATATTTAAAAAATCTATTTAATACATACAGTCAAAAACTGATAATTTTTTTTCAAATTCAGACCCCACCCCAAAGGTGAGGAGCAGTGTTTCAGCCATGAAAGGACTGGCTGCCTCCCCCACAGCCCCTCTCCCATTCCTGGCCCTGCTCCCACAGCACAGAGCCCCCCATCCACATGCTCAGAGTCAGACCCATCCCCTCCCACCCCAGACACTCTGTGGGGGCTGGTGGACTTCAAGGATTTGGATTTTGACACTCAAGGAACTACCCCAGGCCTTTCCAATTTCCGAGGGACGTGAGCAGCCATGGATCTCAAGACTGACTTGCCAGCAGCAAAAAGCTGCCTTTTGTAAATAAGCCAATATTTTCTTTCTTTCAAGGGGAAGCTGACAAAGATCAATACCAGCCTGCAAAAGACATTGCCCTCTTAAGAATTAGCCCTTTGCAGAATCATTAATCCAGGAAGCTGTTACAGGGTGACAAGAGCACAGAGGCTCTGCCAGCTCCTGGAGGGATGGCAGCAACATCCCCTTATGCACAGAAAAACAAACCAAATGAGCTCGCTGGGAAAATCGTGGCTATGGGCTCCTTCTGCCCAAGGAACCCATTGGACTTTAATTAAGGAAGGCTGGCTGCACTCTTAATCAGTGTCATTAAAGTTTCCTGGTGCTTTGCTCTCGTCTGACTCCCATGAGGTCTGTGCAGGGCTGGGCTGGTGGCATGTTGTGGCTGCCCCATCCCTGGGAGTGTCCAAGGTCAGGTTGGATGGGCTTGGAGCAACCTGAGGTAATGGAAGGTGTCCTGCCCCTGGCAGGGGGTTGGAATATGATTGTCTTCCAGGTCCCTTCCCACCCAAACCAGTCTGATTCTGTGTCCCCTGTGCCACCCTCCATCCCTGTGGCAGGGATGTCCCTGTCCAGCTCCTCCTCTGGCAGCAGCCAGGCCGACAGGTACTCAGGGCTGGCACCTCCTGAGGCTCTGTGAGGGGCAGGGGGAGCCTCAGGTGTTTGGGGGGAGCAGGGCTGGCCAGGTGTGGGTCACTCAGTGAGGTGTGGGTCACAGCCAGCCAATAGGGCCAGCAAGCAGTTTACAGGACCGTTTGCTCCCTTGAAACAAAACATTGTTGGGCCACAACCCAGCACAGGGACACGGTGGTGGCACTGCCATGGAGGCTCTGCTGCAGCACCAGGGGAAGGTGCCTGTGTGGCAGCTGGGCAGACTTTGGACAAAGGCCAGGAGTGACAGGACACAGGGAATGGCTTCCCACTGCCAGAGGGCAGGGTTAGGTGGGATATTGGGAGAAACTGTTCCCTGTGAGGGCGGTGAAGCCCTGGCACAGGGTGCCCAGAGAAGGTGTTTCTACTCCTGGTTCACACAGGGCTGAGTGAGGGCAGCATAGGAAGGGAATTTCTGCCATGAAAGTTCACAGAGGTGAAGCTAAATTAGCCGGTGCCATGGCCACACCTACAAACCAAGGGAGTGACCCACCCACCTGGGAGGGGGTACCAGGGATGGGTGCTCACCCACCTGGGATGGGTGCTGCCATCACCAGCAGTATTTCTCTGCTACTCTGTGCAAGCACTTCACCTTCTCCTGCTCTCTGCTGCTCTGTTCTTTCCCTCGGGTTGGCATCATAAAATGCAGCTGACTGTGAACCAGCTCAGTGGAGCTCAGGACAGGTCTCTGGGATTGAGGAAGCTCACGTGCCCTCCCATAAAACAGGCACCCAATCCCTCCTGGGTCAACAGGACAGTTTGCTCCCTTGGAACAAAACGCTGCTGGGCCACAGCTGGGCACAGGGACAGGGCGGTGGCACTGCCATGGTGGCTCTGCTGTGCTGCAGCACCAGGGGAAGGTGCTTGGAACACAAACCCTATGAGGAACGACTGAGGGATCTAGGGTTGTTTAGCCTGGAGAAAAGGAGACTTAGAGGTGATCTTATCACTCTCTACAACTTCCTGAGGGGTGGCTGTAGTCAGCTGGGGGTTAGTCTCTTTCTCCAAGCAACAACTGACAGAACAAGAGGACACAGTCTCAAGCTGCATCAAGGGAAATACAGGTTGGATATCAGGAGGAAGTTTTTCACAGAAAGAGTGATAAAGTATTGGAATGGCCTGCCCGGGGAGGTGGTGGAGTCACCATCCCTGGATGTGTTTAAGAATAGACTGGATATGGCACTGGGTGCCATGGTCTAGTTGAGGTGTTAGGGTATGGGTTGGACTTGATGATCTTGAAGGTCTCTTCCAACCAAGAAATTCTGTGATTCAGTGTGATTCTGTGATTCTGTGTGGCAGCTGGGCAGACCCCGACCTGCACAAGGCACGAGAATCTGCACGGGGTGAACTGCCAGCCTGGGAGGGTGAGATAATCTCTCCTATTATCTGCTTTAAACAAGAAGAGAAATCAGCCAAAACCCGAGAGAGCCTGGCGTGTTCGGTGAGCAGCTAGAGATGGAAAAATAATTCCAAACAGGGCGTTTGTCACAACAATGCAGGGTCACCCGCTAGGAGAGGGAGGCTGAAGAGGGAAACAGTTCTTAGGGGTAATTACGGTTTGTAAGAAGTTTTGGGCTGGCTCTGTAATTGTCAGGGGGGTGGCCATTGGCACTGCAGTGCTGGGAAAGCACCACAATAGAGCTGTAATTTACAGGGCTGGATCCGTGAAAGCCAGCAGTGGTTGGGGAATTATTGCTAATCTGTGTGGATTCAGCTCTGTGGATGTGCTGGCCGAGGGGGTTTGGGTCACACGAACCCTGAGCAGGGGTCTCACGCTGCCCCTGCTGCTCTGGGTGAACTGGAGACAACCTTGCTTCACCTTCTGCCTCGGTGAAGAGCCCTCAGCTCCCTCATGGCTCCCGTGGGAAAAGTTATGAAGAGGAAGAAAGTTACCTTATCACCTTTCCTTGATGAAAGAGGCTCCAAGAGAGCTGGAGAGAGACTTTGGACAAAGGCCAGGAGTGACAGGACAGAGGGAATGGCTTGCCACTGCCAGAGGGAATATTGGGAAGAAACTGTTCCCTGTGAGGGTGGTTCCACCACAGGGTGCCCAGAGAAGGTGTTCCTACTCCTGGTTCACACAGGGCTGAGTGAGGGCAGCACAGGAAGGGAATTTCTGCCATGAAAGCCCCTTTGCTCTTGGTCCCTCTGTCCCCTGCCAGCGTGGAGCAGCGCAGCTTGGTCACATCAGGCAGCTGCCTGTGTTCGGCAGAGTTTAAAAAAAAAAAAAAATCACACTTTTTTTTTTCATTTGTGCTGATTTGCATATTAATAGTTTGCATATTAAACAACTACTTCAGAGGGTGGGCGGGCTAATGAATGCAGCAGTCTCCTCTATTTTAACTCAATTTGCCTCATCCATATTCCAATGACTTTGGGGATTGGTATTCAGTTTTCATTGAAATTATCCAAGCCAGACCTAATTTGTGCTGCCCTTCCATTAATCCAATTAATTAGCACCATTGATGTGCGCTGCCTTTGTGAGGCGCTTTGTGCCGGCGCCGCTGCCGCTAATGACAGCCCGGGATCACAGCGAGTAACGAGCGAACCAAAGGAGCGTTTGACCCTTCCTGGACCCTCACACAATGCAGCACTTTGCAGTCTGGAGGCCCTAATTTAGGTTCGATAGTCCAAATTATAGACAATAATTCAATATTCTTTGTGGGGAGCTGAGCAAGTGTCACGCTGTCATTTGTTTGGCTTATAATTTTTTTTTTCTTTTCCCCTTGCCTCTTTATTTATGTATTTTCCCCCCTCCCCTCCTTTTCATTATTTTCCAACCTGGCCTTCCTGCTCCACCTCCAGCATTGATTTCTGACCTTGTTCCGCTGAGAGGGCTGAGGATCTCTTTGCTCTGAAGGAATTCATTAACCTTTCCCCTGCCCAGAACTGGAGAGAAAATCTTTATATTTTTAAGTAAGGCAAATAAACACTGGCAGTGACTAGTGGAGTCCCCTCCCTGGCTGGCTGCTCCCCAAGAACTCCCGTGCCAGCTTAGGATTTCATTTTTTGGGTAATTTTTTCATCCAGCTGCTCCTTGATTTCATTTTTTGGGTAATTTTCGGTTGGAGATATGGTTTAAACACTGAGCTTCTCCAGACCCTACTCAATGACCCCTGTGGGTCCTTCCTAACTCAGCACATCCTGCGATTCTGTGATGAGTTTCTGCACTGGTAACCACCCCACTTCTTCCCCTTGCTGTGGCCCGGCCTCGATGTCCCCACAGTGACCAAGACCAATTTAAATTGGTGCAATTAAACGTGATGAGCAGCAAAAAGCCATTCCCACGGCCAGGGTGCATCCCCAGAGTGCCACCAAAGCCTCGGGGAAAGGGGATGAGGAGGAGCTGCAGCTGTGTCCAGATGCTGAGGAAGCAGCCACTGCACCTGGCACGCCTGTTCTCCCCCACCCCTCCTCCCCTGGCTCAGCAGAGGAGGAGAAGCCATCAAAGGCAGCAGCGTTTAGCTGTGGTTATCCACAGGTAGGTCACTAAACTCATTAAGGTAATTAATTACACGCCGGCACATTCGCTGTGTCCACAAGCGTTTGAACTGTGAGGAGACAGGAATTGTCAGCGCCGGGGGAGGACAGAGAGTCAATTTGCACAGGGATATGGAGATCTGGGTGCTCAGCTTCCCTTTAGCTGGAACTAAAGCTGAAGGGTTTTTCAGGGAAATTCTCAGGGAGGCAAGAAATCCCTGCTGCAGGAAGGCTGTGTGTCATTTGGTAGAACCATTGTGAAACAAATCATTCGAGGCTTTTAAAATCTCACAACAGATAATTTAAAATTGCTACAGGTGTAAAGGTTGAACCTGGTTTTAACTCTACTTTGTTGTCCTCACTACCACCAAAATTTCACTGTGGGAAAAGAGGAGTGGGTTTGTGCTGTGCAAGAATGAGGTTTTCCAGAAGATCTCCAGAGGTTTTCTGAGTCAGCCTGGTCACACCTCCCTGCAGGCTGGTGGGTCAGGATGCTGCCAGGGGTGCTCACTCCTTGTTGGGCTGGCACAGGGGATGTTGTGTCCATGCTGTGGCCGTGCCAGTCCCCACTGAGCCACAGGAATGGGTTTGGCATTGCCGAGTGGGGACTCTCCTCCTGTGGCTCTCCATGCTGTTCCCAATCACTCCTCAGCATTATAAATCATGCTATTGCAATAGCAGCTTATACAGTCAGTTGCCTGCAAGATTTTCCTGATTAACCTTAAAATCTGCTATAAATCTTATTCCCTTTCTTCCTCATGGAGCTTCAGGGACACAAACAGGCTCCGCTGCTGGGGCTGAGGTGCTGCTTGAACTAACACTGGCCACGAGGAGCTAAAAAACCCCATGGAAACCTCTCCTCTCAGGGTCCTGTGCTCTCTGAGAGAGGTGGAGGAGGGAGACGGAGCCAGGGGCAGCTGTTTCCCTCAGCTCCAGCTTTGCCAGGCTCTGAGGGCTTCCCAAACTTTTGATAACCCCTCCAGATGATCTTTGGCCGTGGCAAGAAGGGCAAGCCAAGCACCCAAAGGCAGGTGGCATTGCTGGGTGTTTATTTCTTTGTCTGAGGTGGGGGGCCCTGGTCCCAAACCTGCTCCACCCCGCCGCCTGCCTGGCACCGCCGCAGCGAGATCCCGTTCAGTGCCATCGCTCAGGACTCGTCACGTCACGGTATGTCACAACATGTCAGCCTCTGACAGCCTGGATACCTGCTATTAACTCCAGACTGGTTGCAAATACAAAATAGAGGTGGTGAAGGGAGGCAGTGCCAGGAGGAGCGGGGCGGGTGCTGCTGCTGGCACTCGGGGTAGGGCTCTGCCAGCCCGGCTCTGCAGAGCGGCCCAGGGCTTTGGTGTGCTCAGCTGGGGTATGGGAACACAGCCCCCAAAACGGTGCCAGAGAGCTGGATTTGGGGAAGAATTCCTCCTGACACCAGAGTGTCAGTTTAATCCTGACAGAGCGTGCTGGCACGGGAGCTGTCAGCAGCACCAGGAGCAGCAGCACCTGCAGCCTGTCCCTGTAGCCACGGTTTGTGCCTGCCATGTTTTGATTTTGGAAAATTCTTTTCCAGGGACACTTGTTGTAAACAAAAGCATGTTATTGTAAACTATCGTATTTTTCTACATTCTTTCCCAGAGGAGGGAATTTGCTTGATGGCCCCTTGGTGTGACCAATGGGTCCAAGGATCCCACCTCTTAGGTGGGCTCGTTGTAAAAAGGTATAAAAGACAGGTTCTTTGATAATAAGTGAGATTTTGAATCTTCAGCATTCTGAGAGTCTGTGTCCTGATTTCATGCTCTACAGCCACATGTCCCTGCTGTAGCTGTGGCTGTTCCTGACTCTCCTGGGAAAGGTGGGGGAGCAGGACAAGGCTGGAGGCTGAGGTGTGCTTTGGGGAGGGATTCCTTCCTGCAGCTGCATCTGGCCTGTGGAAGTCCCTGAAGCCAGGTTAATTAATTGGCTGCCTGTGAGTGCAGCACAACCAACAGTGGATCAAGTATCCTTTTGTCCCTGTTGTGATATAATTCACCTTTAAATCAGAAGTTTAATTACAGCATCACCCTCCCTCATCACGCCCTCCCTCCCAGGAACTGGACAAGCCCTGTCTCGAAGTCTGTCTGGCCTCCAGGACCTCACCTGGGACGTCTGGGAGGTGTGGGCTCACATGGACCAAATGAGGGATTGTAGGAGGGGAAACAGCTGGAACCTGGTGAGTGGGGCAGAGGGAGGGTCCTGCTGGGACCCTCCTGCAGAGCTGTGGGGAGCACACAGGCGCTGTGCTGTGGTCACCAGGGACAACCATTTCTGCTCCCAGTACCCACAGGCACCCTGTGAGAAACACCCCTGGTTTGGGAGCAGCAGCAGCAGCACTGTGGGGCTGACTGGGGGAGAGGAGAGCTGAGTCCAGCCCTGCTGGAGGCCAAGGCAGAGCTCATGGGCCGCTGTTGGAATCCTGGCAGCTCCACCTGCTGCGGCTGGATGCTGCCCTGCACGTCTGGAGCTGTTGCGGCCACGTCTTTCAACAGATCCCAGGTGGGTGAGAGGATCCCAGGAGGCTCTCCATCCCTCCTTGTCCTGGGACGTCCCTGGCTGATGGATCCTCACCATCCAGCTGAGTTGTGGGCATCCAAGCAGAACCTGGCACCCCCTGACAACCCAGAGGGGCCAACCCTCAGTGCCCACACTCCCTTGTGCCACCACAGAACCCGCTTGCCTTCCCTAGTCCCTCACGCCGTAACAAGCCAAAAAAAACCCAGGCTGGTTTTTATTTGCTTTATTATTAAGCTGATGAGGTTATTTAGCCCGTTTTATGCCCCATTAAGCCCCGCGTTTGAAATTCTGCGGAGCGCTCCGCAAACACGCGCTCCGCGCCCGCCAGCGCCGCCGCCGGGGTTTGCCTCGGAGCGCCCGCGCCCGCGTTTACTCCCTGGGTATCCTCTGCTTCCCCAGCCCGCTGTGGCTGAGAGAGATGAATGCTGTGTCTGTTATTGTCACCTCTTCTCACTTTTCTCTTTTTTTCTTTTTTTTTTTTTTTTTTTTTTTTTTTTTTTTTTTTTTTTCCATGCTCTCATCACCGCTTCGAGTGCTTCTTATTTTCCTTGCCTCTCTGCGAGAAGCCATAAAATTCCCCAGCCCGTGTGTGGTGTGGTGTGCACTTACAAATTACCACTGAAAAATGAATTGCCTTGACAAAATCTAATGTTTTGTGACACAGCACAAATATGCATTTCATTCTTGAAGAGAAGGAAAAGGAGCTCATTGGAAATATTAAATTAAGCAGTGTAACAGCTGAAAATAATTTGGTTTTCTGCTCTGTTGCTCGTGATTTGGTACGGAGTTGGAGGTGGCAGGGCAGTGCCTGTTTGGAGTGTAAAGCACACAGATGCCTCGGAATTTATTCCTTGCTTTGGAGCAACTTGTTTTCTCTGCTGCTGGCAGCTGCTGCAGCTCGGAACACAGGTTTTGGGAAAGGTCCCAGGGGCAGGACCTGAGGGAGAGCACTGTGGCCAGAGGGTGGAAATGTTTTCTGTGGCACTGCAGTCGGTCACAGGAGACCAACGTGAGGCTGAAGCTCTCGCTGCTGGAGATTTAGAACCAACTCTGGAGGTTTAGAATCAAAACCCCTCCCCAGGAAGAGCGGAGCAGAGCAGGGCAGCGTTTGGGAATTCCTGCGAGCAGCCCTGGCTCCCCTCCCCGCTGCAGCCAGGCGTAAAGAAGCCTTTATTCTCCTCAGTCTCCCAGCCCTTTAATTACCTGCAGGGCCCTGCACGGTGGCTCATTCCCAAAGCGGGGTGGCTCCTGGCAGAGCAGCCAGATGTGGAACTCCCTGGTGTGTCACTTGGCCTTGCAGGAGGTTCCTTCTCCCTGGGTGCCACCTCCCAGGCTGCCGTGGGGAGTCCCTGCAGAGCACAGGGCAGGGCACAGCCAGGAGCAGAGCCCAGCAGGGTGGCACAGTGCTGGGGCAGGGTGTCACAGTGCTGGGGCAGGGCTGGTGGCACCGTGGCTGGCAGCTGGGCACTGAGGAGCTGCTCACTCAGACCTTTCCCTCCCAGGTGCACGGCCCCAAGGTGGTTGTCAGACCAAAGTGTGCCTCAGGGTGGATTTCTCATCATGGGGTTAATTCTTCAGTACTAATTATTTATTTATCTTAAAAAGGCATCTGGAAAGGGACCAGGCCTCCAGTGGGACAGAGACCATGAGGGCACTGGGAGAGCAGGAGCCTGTCCCCCCAAGCAGGTTGTGGGACAGTGGCTGTGCCACAACAAGGGGTGCTTGTGGGGATGGGGGGTGCTGCAGTTCCAGCCTGTCCCCCACGGGTGGCCAAGCCAAGGGCAGCTGCCAGCAGGGCCTTGGGGACCAGCCCGGCCCCAGGGGCTCTGTGATGGGCTTTGCTTCCCTCCAGCAGGAGCCAAGCACAACCTGCCACTCATGCCAAGGTATCTCTGGCACAGGGATGTGGGCAGAAAACCCACAGGAGTGTCAAAGCCATGGACAGTCTCCAAAGCGAGAGCAGTGTTTGACGGGGGAGAATATGCTTTGGAAAATTGACTTGATCCTTGTTTGGAAGCAGCACCGAGGAGCACACGGAGCCCTCCTCAGACACACACATGCTGCCTTGAGGAGCTCTGCACAAAGCAAAGCACTGGAAACATGTTGTCATCCACCTCCTCCCTCTCATTCCTGGCAACTGAGGAAATATCCAAGGAGCTGCTTATATCCAAGCGCAGGAAGGCAGCCACCCAGCCCAGCAGCACGGCAGGGACCCCTGCAGTGCTTGGTCCTGCTGGAGCAGGGGGGGCTCCATCTCCTGCTCCCCTCCAAGGGGGGTAGGCAGTGCCCCCCTTCTCTGCTGGAGAGGGGCTGGACTGCAGGAGGCTGAGCTCCACGCTGATCTGGATCATTCCCCGCTTGCCAGGAGTGCTGCTCTCCTCTCCCACAGCTAAAGCCAAGGACTAGACATGGCACAGCTCGTGTTGTTTTAGCATCCCTCTTCTTAAAAAAAAAAAAAAAAAAAAGTAATTAAAAAAAAAAAGAAAAAAGAAAAAAAGAAAAATCTGGACAACTTCCCAGATTGTACATCTGTCCGTATAATTTACACCACGAGGATGAGGAAGTGAGGAGGGCTGTAAACTCTTTCCATCTGTGCAATGTGTGTGATGATTTTTCCATTCCTTCCTCGCCTCCCCCACCGAAGCCCCAGGCTGGAGTGGCTCTGCCAGCAGCGGGCAAAGCCCAGAGTGCCAGGGCCAGCTCCCTGCTCTGGGCCTGGCTGCCAGACCCGGGCCCCCCTCGCCCCTGCCCTGGCTCCTCCCGTGCCTTGGGAGCACCCAGCCACCTGCCAGGAAATGGCACTCACTCAACGTTTTCCCTTAGAACTATTTTGACTGGAAAGGGTGGGGCTTTCTGACAATTGAGTTCACAGAATCACGGAATCATTGAGGCTGGAAAAGACTTCCAAGAGCATCAAGCCCAACCTTCAGCTGAGTACCCCCATGCCTACCAAACCATACCCCAAAGTGCCTGTCCACTCATTTTTTGCACATTTCCAGGGATGGTGACTCCATCACTTCCCTGGGCAGCCTGCTCCAGTGCTTGACCACTCTTTCAGTATTTTTTTTTTCTAACAGCAAACTGACTTCTCTTTGAAAACTCCAGCTCCTGTTTGGACCTCAGATGGGTCACCATCAGGGAGCCTCGGCAGTCCACTGAGGCTGGGAAATGAGATGATCCTGAGCCCGGGTTTCCCACAGATCTCTATTACAAAGGGTTTTGTTCCGAGGTGGGCTGGATTTCTCGGGGGAAGCCCCGTGCTCCCGGCAGGGGAAGGGGGCTGGTGAGCCTGGGCGCCGCTCAGCCGCATCCCTGCAGCTCCATCAGCAAGAGATGAATGAAGGAGCCGGGATGGTGCCACCTCCCAGCGCCCACTCGCTCCCTGGCGCACCAACAGCAGCAGCTGAATTTCTTTCACATTTCTGGTGAATCACTCCCGGGCGGTGCGGGTGGGTTTCTCCGGCTGAGCACAGCCCCGAGCCCCAGCCTGTGCTGGGAACACCCTGGGACCACCAGCACCCACAGAACCCCCCTGACACGCTGCCCTGGGGGTGGCCCTGTCCCTGCACCTCGCTCCCATCCCGCTGCCCAGCACAGGCCATGTGTGGGCTGCAGGAACAGCTGCAGATGTCACCCCCAGCCGTGCCATCCCTGCCTTCCCCCGGGCGCTGCATCCCTCCTTTTCCAGGAGGAGCAGAAAGAGAGCTCTGTTCCCGCTTCCAGGAAAAGCCTGGTGCCTTCCACCTCCCCTGGGCTGCAGCAGGGAGCAGAAAAAACAACATTTATCCTTCCAGGTGCCCTCCCGAGCCCCTTCCCCTCCGGCAGCTCCCGATCCGCAGGCCCCACCCCTCTGGCTGGCACCGAGGGGGTTAACAAACATTAATAAACTTTTCTGGGTAGGCACCAGGCAGGCGCTTCCTCCGGCTTGACATTCAATTCCGATTGGTGTGACTCATTAGCTATTTATTTATTTAAAGCCACGGAGCTATTTGCAATATTTTTTAAGCAGCAAACACAGTGTGTGGGCAGGGAGCTGCTCTGCCTAAATGTTCGGCTCGGTGACACTGATGATAACTTATCAGAATAAATAAGGAATCTTCCAATCACGGGCTTTTTTTTTTTTTCAACCCAGGGAGTGTTTAGCGTGAGCTGCGGCAGAAAGTCATAATGTTTCCTTCTCAGAAACTTTTTTACCAGCCCGCGTGTTACATCCAGGTTATATCCCTGTGTGGGCAGCTGCCTGCGTGCTGCCGAGCCCCAATTAAAAATGGAATGCATCATCCCCCTGCTCCTCTCCCCAAAACCCTCACCAGCTCCACCAGGTCCCTCCTGGAGCAGCTGCTTCGGGGGTCTGGGCTGGGAATAGGCACAGGAAAGGTTTGGGCAGTGCTGGGTGGGTGAAGGGGGTGCAGGGAGCTCACACGGCCGTGCTTCCAGAGCAAACTTTGTAATTTGGACACTTCCTTCTGTTTTGCTGCCAGCAGCAATCTCCTGAGCTCCCATCTCAACCCAGTGGGCCTGGGGGTGTGCAGAGGCTCAGATCAGGAACCTGAAAAAAGCAAACACTTCACATCCCCCTATGTTTTCGAGTTATCTCATTTTTATATAACCAGCTTGGTACAAATCCAGGAAAAAAAAAAAAAATCGTTGCCATTATTTCCAGGGAAAACGGGGCTTTTCTGCCATTTTGAGGCTTAAAATTTCACTTCCTTAAAACAGGAGCCTCTTGAAAGGAGTGAAGACCTCCTCCAGGCACCCAAGCCCCAGCAGCAGTTTAGTTTGTGGAGCCTTCCCAAAGCATTCATTCCTTCAGAACCCCACCGGGGGTGGGAGCTGCCCCTCCCTGCTGGGCAGTGGTGTCCAGGGGGGCTGCCCTGCAGTCAGCAGTGCCCTGTGGGGCAGGGGGTGGCACTCTGTGAGTGTCCCTGGTGCTGTGCCTGCCCTGTCAGAGAGGAGGGCAGGTCCCAGAGTGCCCAGCATGGATAATTAGCAATCAGCTTTGTTGTTCACTCCAGTCCTCCACGTTCTTAGCACTCCCCCCATGGCCATTCTCCTCCTTACCACACCCTGTGCCTGAGCTGGGGCAGGGCACAGGCTCAGCCCAGCAGATGTGTCCTTGTCCCTGTCCCTGTCCCTGAGGGCAGGGCTCCCCTCACAGAGCCAGGGCAGCAGTAACCCCCGTGCTGGCTGCCTTCAAAACCGGCTGGATCATTTTGGAGGCAGTTCTGGGGGGTTTAACACGCCCTGGCTGCTGCATTTTTTGCATTCTTCTCCTTTTCTTCTCTCACACGTTCCCCTCACTGCTGAGCAGAGTCGCTGCAGCTGGGGCTGGACCAAGGCAGGGGCTGAGCACGGGAGCTGTGGGGTCAGTGCTGGAGTTTGGAATGTGCAGATGGGGGGGTTGTCATGAACTCTGCCCACTACCCCCAAAATTCCAGTGAGGCCCTGGCACAGGCTGACCAGAGGAGCTGTGGCTGCCCCATCCCTGGAAGTGTCCAAGGCCGGGTTGGACAGGGCTTGGAGCAGCCTGGGACAGTGGAAGGTGTCCCTGCCCATGGCAGGGGGTGGAACTGGCTGGGCTTTAAGGTCTCTTCCAGCCCAGTCCAGTCTGATATTCCCTGATTCTCAGTTAACAATTCCAAAAACTCCCTCCTGCCACAGTGCTTCGTACAAAACTCAACTGTTTTTATCTTCAGACTCTGACTAACAAAAAAGGAAGGGGCTGGATGCCCAGCAGAGCAGCTCCCTTTGTGATCTCCTGCCTGCTGCACCAGTCCCATCACGTTACCCTGTGCCTTCAAACACCCCAGGACACGACTGAAGCAAGGAGTGACAGGCAGGGGATCTGCCAGGAGACACCAGGAACCCGATTGTTTGAGTAACATTTTACAGGAACAGCCACGATGCCCTTTTAACTTGTGTTTATGGATGGCTAAATAAGGCCTGCCCACAGCTTTGCAAGGCCTGGGATCAGCTGCAGGGGATGAGCCATAGAGGCAGAGGAGGAGGGGAGGTGCCACAGCAGGTGAGGGTGAGTCAATGTCCCTGCAGTACCCACCGTGGGCACCCAGGCTCGAACCCTCCGTGGCCTTTTAACAGAATCCCAGAGTCATCCAGGTTGGAAAAGACTCCAAGACCATCGAGTCCAACCTGTGCCCAGTCCCCACCTTGTCCCCAGCCCAGAGCACTGAGTGCCACGTCCAGGCCTTCCTTGGACACCTCCAGGGGTGGGGAATCCAAACCTCCCTGGGCATTTCCAAGCCCTGACCACCCTCTCCATGAGGAAATTCCTGCTGATGTCCAACCTGACCCTCCCCTGGCACAGCTTGATGCAGTTTCCTCTCCTCCTGTCCCTGTTCACTGGGAGCAGAGCCTGACCCCCCCTGGCTGTCCCCTCCTGTCAGGGATTCATGCAGAGCCACAGGGTCCCCCCTGAGCCTCCTTTTCTCCAGGCTGAGCCCCCCCAGATCCCTCAACCACTTCTCATACTACTGACATTTGGGCTTAAACTACTGGAAAAGCAGTTCCTGGTGAGATTCTGGGATCCTGGTGCTGGCTCAGACACTTCTGGCTGTGACCTGCCAGCACAGTGTCCCCCCAGCAGCCACCAGCCAGGGTCCCACCGTGGCTGGGGACAGGAGAACCCCTCTGCTGGGGCTTCTGCAGCTCTTTGAACCACTTGTTCTTGCCCCACCCTCCCCCTTCCTCTTGATTAGCAGCTAAAAATCACAGCAGTGTCTGGTAGGACAAAGCCAGCGACAGCAAAGGGAATATTAGGGTCAAGCTTTATTAAGAAAGAAGCTATTGAAATGACATCCTCCAACATATTGCTATTAGGGCCTTGAAGAGTCTTTGCCTCATTAATGTAAAAGGGAGGTGGCAATCTTCCTGATCAACAGTGGCAATTTATTCTAAAGTGTCCATTTTCTGGATGTCAGAGGAAGACTTTTATTTATAATCTTATTTTCAATTTCCACAAAGAACACTTCACTCACGCTCTGGGCAGGTTTTTTTAGGTTTTTTTATTTTTTTTTTTTGCAGACAATAACAATTATAAAACGGTGCTCTGCCCTCCCCCCCCCCCCTCCCCAAAATCCCCCTTGTAGTAGTGTTGACATATGGAAATGAATCAAAATGTAATAGGCATAATTACCAGCATTGTGTGCAGGCTGCAATTAGTGTCTCTTCAAAGCAGACTTGTAATCAAAAGACACCAATAGACAAGGGGAAGGGCCGGGGATGAGCCAGGGCTGGGAGGAAGTTTCCCAGCACTGGGAGGGCAGCAGCTCCCTGGCCAGGCTGAGGATGATGGGTCAGTGGTCCCAGGAGCCACCAGCTCCCCCCCTGACACCCCTCAGGAGTCAGGGCAGGCTGGGCTGTCCAGGGAAGCCCCGTCCCTGGCCAGGGTTTGGAACAACCTGGGGCAGTGGAAGGTGTCCCTGCCACGTGGAACAAGATGGGATTTAAGGTCCCTTCTGACCCAGGTCGTTCCCTGATTTTGAAAATTTGTTTGATGGGCCAAAAGGAAATATGAAAATTGTAATCATAAAAGAAAGAGATGCATTCTGCACCAGCAACTGCTCTGCTCACCTCGGGGCTGGCTCTTAAGAACTTTTGATTTCACCAACGGTCAAATTTTTTTTATTTTTGTGTGTTTTGTGAGCTGGAGAATCTTTCATTCACTCAGCTCTGAGCATGAGACACAACCTGAATGTGAGGAAACCCTATTACCTGTACCCCTCCAAACCCCAGGTAAGGTGCTGGGTCCAAGCACAGCAGGTTGACACTTTTGCAGTTCAATTTTTACCTGTCAGAAATGCATCAATCTAAAACTATTTTCTCAGGAACGTTTCTATGTTAATAAGTTTTTGCTTTGAAATCACTCCTCCCCCACCTTTTAATAAGGTTAAATCATTATCTGGGGCCTCACTGGAAGTGGCTGCTGGGGTTTCATTTTCAAATTCATCTTGTTCCTTAATAGTTTCTCAAAATCAAAGTCAGAATGAAATATTTTATCACCATTTTTCAGCCAACTGCTTTTATTGACCCAAACACACTCTTTTTTTTGGTGTTGTTGTTCCCTGGGAGGTGTTGAGAAGAATTGTTCAGACCTGGAGAACAAGAAAAAGTCTGGGATTTCCTTTGGAGTTCCCTGGTTCTGCCAGGAGCCCTCCCACAGCAGCTGCTCCTCGAGGCTGTGACAGAGCCCTGAGGGGTGTGCTGGTGGTGACAGTGACACCAGAGGGGCCTGGGAGAGCCCGAGGACTTCAGTCTGGGCAAACATTTGGGGAGTTGTTGCTCCAGCTGGAGTTGTGACAGGGTGCCAGGGCAGGACCAGCACCTGCAAAGGGTCTGTGCCTGCCAGGACCGTCCAGGTGCCACTGCCAGTGGGTTCAGGGGCTGATTTTGGGGTGCAGGGTAACACCAGCCCTGCCTGGTCCCCCTGCCCCTCTCGGGGTGCTCAGGGCAGAGCCCACCCACCAGCACCAGCTCCTCAGGGAGGAGGAGGGGGGGACACTGGGGCTGGGAGCTGCTTTGCCTGTCTGTGCTGCAGCCTCTCCAGGAGAGCCTCTGCTCCCAGGGAATGCTGCTCCCAAGTCAGCAGGGAGATGCTGGTGTCAGCCAGGGAAGGATCAGGCCTGTCACCAGCGGGTCTGTGTAGGAGGACTTATATTTGTTTGCAGGAGCCAGATGGTTAAAGAAGAGAGTGACATAATTCCAAGAGCTGGAGCCACGAGGAGAGGGGGAGAGAAAGTCACAGGGGGGAGTGAGACCCCAGGGGCCCCCCAGCTCTGGGCTGTGCTGGCACTTCAGCTCTGCTTCCTGCGGGGATCCACCCCGGGGTTTTGGGGAATCACTCCCACGTTCAGACACCTCTCCTCCTCGCCTGTGGATACACGGGGAAGCTGAGCAGCCAGTGGCACTAATGCTGGAGAAGTTATGAGGGCAGAAGTGGTGGGCACGACCTTGTCATCATCGTGGAGTTCATGATCTTAAGTAGCTCTCCATCTATTAATGGAGGAGCCATTTATTAACCTGCTCAGCTCAGTTGTGCTGGCATAAATCTGCAGGCAGCCCGTGCAGGGTGGATTTACACCGAGGGGGAGCCTGGCTGGCGTCCCCAGGCGTGGCTGTGCAGGTGGCAGGACAGGATGGCTCACAGGGCTGCGTGTCCCCCACTCTTCTGGGGGCTGGGGAGGAAACTTCAGCTCTCAGCAGCAAAACCGAGCTTCAAACAGGAGCTCAGTTCCCACAGCCCCAAATGTCCGGGAATAGGAATGGTTCAGGTGTAGAGTGTGTGTGCCAGGGCTGGAGCATCCTTAGCAAGGGTGAGACAGAAGGGGTTTGAGGGCATTGGCACTGCTCATCTCCAGCTTGGTGGGGAGGGCTAGGGGTTTGAGGGCATTGGCACTGCTCATCTCCAGCTTGGTGGGGAGGGCTAGGAATCCCCTTTGCCTGGCCAGAGCTGCCTGGCATCCCCAGCCGTGTGGGCAGCACTGGGAACCCCTCTGGAGCAGCCAGCTCTGGGTGCAGGGCTGTGTGCAGGGAAAAACAAACCACCAGCTACACAAACCCCCCTACATCCCCCCAGCCACAGCCTTGGCTCTCCTTCTTCCTGCATGGAAGTGGATTTCGACCAGCAGAACGTACCTGCCGTGTTTTATTGTCTCGTTCCCTGTGTTTGGCACAGGCTGCCGAGCAAAGGCAACGCCGAGGATGCTGCAGAGGAGGGGGAAAAAAAAAATTCCTCTGAAATTTTGACTGTTCCTTTAGGGCTTTGAAGCAGCTGAAGAGGAGACACGAATCTAAATTTAGAATTACATTTTAAGCCTTCGTGTAGCCTTTTGAAATACCAGAGAGAGCAAGGGTCTGCTATCCTACCATCGGAACCGGGCACAACCTCCTCTTCAAACCCCACCCCGCGACTCGCGGCTTCCTGCCGCCTGCCTGCCCTTATCTTCCCTTATCTGCTGCTGTGCGGAGGCTGCTCCGTCTCGGCGGGCCGTGGCTCCTCTCAGAGCCCGGGGAGCGGGGCTGGCTGTTCCCGTCACGCCCGGGTCTCCCGGCCCCGCTCTTATCGGCGGCGGCACCCGGAGCGCCGGGGGATGCCCCGCTGCCGCTGCGCCTCTGCCAGGGCCATCCCCGGGGCAAGCTGCCACCTGGAGGGGCCGCTTCGCCCCCTTCCCCGGGAAAAAAGGGAGCTCGGCAGGCTGCGGCTGAAAAGACCTCGGCAAACCCCGCGGGAAAACCTCTTTGGAGATGTTGGATAGACGCGGCCAAAGACTTTTTTTTTTTTTTGCGGAGCGTTTTGTGTGCGGGTTCGGGGGAAGCGGAGGTGCCCGCGGGAGGAGTGAACGCCAGCAAGAACTCCCTGAGTGCCAGCACCCCACAGCTCTGCCCAGCGTGTCCAGCAGTGCCACCTGAGTGCCAGCAGTGCCACCTGAGTGCCAGCACCCCACAGCTCTGCCCAGCGTGTCCAGCAGTGCCACCTGAGTGCCAGCAGTGCCACCTGAGTGCCAGCACCCACAGCTCTGCTCAGGGTGTCCAGCAGTGCCACCTGAGTGCCAGCACCCCACACCTCTGCTCAGCCTGTCCAGCAGTGCCACCTGAGTGCCAGCACCCCACAGCTCTGCTCAGCATGTCCAGCAGTGCCACCTGAGTGCCAGCAGTGCCACCTGAGTGCCAGCACCCCAAAACCCTGCTCAGCCTGTCCCAGCAGTGCCACCTGAGTGCCAGCACCCCACAGCTCTGCTCAGCGTGTCCCAGCCGTGCCACCTGAGTGCCAGCACCCCACAGTGCCACCTGAGTGCCAGCAGTGTCACCTGAGTGCCAGCAGTGTCACCTGAGTGCCAGCACCCCACAGCTCTGCTCAGCGTGTCCCAGCCGTGCCACCTGAGTGCCAGCACCCCACAGTGCCACCTGAGTGCCAGCAGTGTCACCTGAGTGCCAGCAGTGTCACCTGAGTGCCAGCACCCCACAGCTCTGCTCAGCCTGTCCAGCAGTGCCACCTGAGTGCCAGCAGTGCCACCTGAGTGCCAGCACCCCACAGTGCCACCTGAGTGCCAGCAGTGCCACCTGAGTGCCAGCACCCACAGCTCTGCTCAGCGTGTCCAGCAGTGCCACCTGAGTGCCAGCAGTGTCACCTGAGTGCCAGCACCCACAGCTCTGCCCAGCCACCTGTGGGTGCCTGGATTTTTGTGCCATCCTGCAGCTCCGTGGAAAAACCTCAGGGCGTTTGGTGTGGTGGTGAAATAGCCCCGTGTTGGTGCAGTGAGCAGTGCTGGCACTGCAGTGTCCTGCAGAAACGCACCCGAGGGGCGGAGCTGGGCTCTGAGTGACGCCAGAGGACAAACACGATTCGAGGCAGGTGTCCCCTCCTGCACCGAGGTCACGAGCCACCAGAGAAGAAGAGATGTGCCCGTCTGTGACAGCCAGTGACATCACACGTAAGAAGCGTTTTTTGGGGGGGGATCAGTGGGGCTCCTGAGCACAGAAACACTCCTCCCCCAGCACGCCCACGCACTCCTGTGCCTGCACACACGGGTGCACACGCACACACACGCATATGGACACGCACAGACCCCCTCGCAGCTCGCTGTCCTGCCTCTCCCCGGCCGTGCCGGGGGTGTGTGGGGAAGGAAGGAGTGGGCACTCGCGCCCTGCCAGGCGCCCACGCACGCCCACGGCCCATCTGGCTCCTGCACACAGGCTGTGGCTGAACCCGCCGGGGAAGCGCTTTGTTCCTCAGACCATCCTGGGGAATGGAGCTCTGCCCGTGCTCGGGCTTAGCAGTTTGTTTTTCCTCCTCTCATTGCCTTCTATGGCTCTGCTAGAAACACTGAAAGGAGGCTGGGAAGCACTGCTGCTGCCCCTGCCCTGGCACTGATCCATTCTGCTCCCCAGCCTGAGGGAATCCCCAATAATCCGCGCCACCTTTGACACTTTCACACTGCTTTGTAGGTAAAATAGTCCAAGGCCCTCAGGAATCCCTTCCTACAGTCAGCAGAGACTGACACAAGGAGTTCTTCCCTCCCTCCTCAGCTCCTTGGCCTGGCACTGGACGTTCCCACACCAGGCAGTAGGGACTGGTCAGTACAGCGTGTGCTCCAGAGAAGGTCCCAACCCAATCCTGCAGCCCTGGATTTTGCTTGGTTTTAGGATTCAGTTCCCCAGCCAGCCCATGCCCCACCGTCAGGCTCTTCCCTTTCTCCTCCCTTCTCTCACGTTTTTACTTTCAAGTAAAAGACAGTGTTTCCTGTCTCTGGGTAATTGTGACATGAGTCTCCTCCAAGCCAGTGGCAAACACGGAATTTCTGAATTTTCCCCAAGTCTCTTCCAGTCTGACTTGCATCAAGCCTTATTTTTTTCCCGTTTTTTTCCCTTTTTTTTTTCTTTTTTTCCTTTTTTTTCCTTTTTTCTTTTTTCCTTTTTTTCCTTTTTTCTTTTTTTTTTCCTTTTTTCCCTTTTTTTCCCTTTTTTCCTTTTTTTTTCCTTTATTTTTCTTTTTTTTTTTTTTTCCCCCTGGTTTTCTGTTCATCTGTGTATTTATTCTGAGGTCAAAAGGGATTTTCAGACCCAGCAATCTGCCCGAAATCTCAGTCTGTGCATCTCTACAGACCCAAAGGCTTTGAGGGGAGGGTGGGAGCTGAGACAGGAGATGGATCCCCCAGGGGTGGCAGGTCTGGGGTCCCACTGTCCCCTCCCCTGCCCTGCACAGCCACAGAGCTCCCACAGACATTACACTGGGGCAACGTGGGAAGAAATCTAATCTGGACTTAATTTTCTTAACTAGTATAAATTTCTAAAGAAAAGACATTTGGGAGCGAAATATCAAAATGTGACATTTGGAAAATGTTAAAAAGGAACGTTGTTGCATTATTGAGGTACTTTGTTTCAATTTTCTTCGGAATTAAACTTTGTCAGGATCGCCTGTCGCCGCAGGAGGTCTGTTCCCATACAGCAGCAAGTTCCAAAGAGATGGTTTCTGGACTCACAGTTTTTGACCATCAGTAGTGAAATGGCCTCAAAGGGGAGGGTGGGAGCCAGGTGTGCACCCCGTTGTCCTGGTCCTGAGCAGATGTGTCCAGGCTCCAGCCCTGACAGCCTCTTGCTCTGCCAGTCACATCCTCAGCAGCCCCAGTATGGAAGAACACACTTCTGGGGGAAAAAAACCCCCACCACCAACCAACCAACCAACCAACCAACCAACCAACAAACAAACACCCCAAAACCAACCAACCAAGCAAACAAACAACCCCCCCAAAAACAAGCAAACAAAAATCAAAAACAAAAACAGAACCCAAAAAACCCCACCACCAAAAAACAAAACAAAACAAACCCCAAAACCAAAACGAAACAAAAACAAAACAAAACAAAAAACCAAAAACCCAAAAACCCCAACAAACAACAAACAAACAAACAAACAAACAAACAAACAACAACAACAACAACAAACACCAAAAAAACCCAAAAAACCAACCAAAAACAAAAAACCAAACCCAGAAAGATGGATCAGGAATCTGAGCTCCAGGATGCAGCACCAATCCCATCAAGCTCCGAGGGTGCTGCAGTTCCATTCAGTGCTCACAGGGACACTGAGTTTTGCTGGCTTTGCTCAACACCTCTTACTGAAGCCGGTGTAACTCTGCAGATTTTACCTCCTCCATTCTGGATTAGAACAGTTTAAGCCATGCTTAAACCCATGGCTGAGCTAAGCAGCACAGAACGAGATGAGTTGGGCTCTGTTTGAAGTACTGTCTGTGTCCCACAGCCTGTGCCAGCCTGGCAGCCAATGCTGGCTTCCCGGGAGGGCAGGTAGGGAGCACCAGGACCAGACTCCAGCCCAAAGTTCACCAAATTTAGACATTTTGACTGCAAAGCCTGAGCTCCCCTCAGGCAGCCCCCATGGCGGTGAGCCCCATGTGCTGGTGTGCAGGGCTGCCTGGAATTATCCACCATGCCCAGAAGATGTTCCCATCCCAATGAGTAATAATGGACTTATTCCTGCATTTACCCTCATTTCAGTGCCTGTGGGCCCCAGGGCCAAGCCTTGTCCAGCTCTGGGTCTCACCTCTGTTGAATTCCTCTGGGGAAATGGTTTTCCCCAGAGACCCCCTGATGTCTGTACCTATCAGTTTGACCCTGTTCTCCCCTTATCTCTGACCTGTTGGCTTGGTGCCAGCTGTCTATCCCAGACAGAGACCAGATAAAAACCCATGTTCTTCCTCTTTCTGCCTCTTTGGCCTCTTGTATCCCTTCAGAATAAAGCCTTGGAATGATCCCCTGAGGTAGGAGCCTCTTTTGAATCTTTTACCCTATCCCTGAAGCATTCTTCCCAAAAGCTCCCCAGAAACTGAGCCAGCACAGGAACCCAGGAGGGGAGTGCTTCACACCCCAACCCCAGCACTTGCAGGGATCACCCCACAGCTCTGCAGACCACCCCCTTCCACACACACCAGGACCAACACCCTTCAGGTATTCCCCCAAAACTCAACGTTTCCTTCCCCCCATCCAGCTGCTGAGTTATTTTGTGCAGGTTGATTCATTATTTCGGAGCTGCTGCTGCTGCTGCCTCTGTGCAGCAGGAGTGGAAGCAGAGCTGGCAGCGGAGCCGCTCGCACCCCAAGGCAGCTCTGTGCAGTCAGCAAAAAGGCGGCAGAAAATGACTGCTCAATGAAATCACATATTTTGGGTAAACGCTGCCTGCTGAAGGAGTCGGTCTCTGCATTCAACTGGGTGGCAGGAGGAGTTGCTGTGAAATCATGGCAGGGATTAGATGGAAAAGAGCATTTCGTGTTTAAGTGCTGATTAAAAAGCAATATGTTACCGGAAAAGCTCCGCACCGAGCGGGTGACTCCTGTCCCTGCTGCCTGCTGACTCTCAGGGATTATCGTGATGTGCCCCACGAGCCCTCAGCACGGGCACTTCACCACTTCCCAGCCCCTGGGTCTCTTGGTGGGATTTTTGCTGCGTTTCAGCGAGGCCCTTTAGGGTGAAATTAATTCAGTTTAGCAGCCAACAGGCTCCAAATCGATTCATTCTGCAGCCGGGATGGTTTATGGGCAGGACGGATGGGCTGCAGCACACAGCTCTGCGTCTGCAGGCACTGACAGGAAACCTCGGGGGAAAAGGGATCCACAGAACCGTCCCTTTTATGTTTGGGAAGAACAGTTATCTGGCTGCTCAAAAGGCTGCCAAAGCCTCGCAGGAAAACGCTGATCCCAGCCGTGCCAAGGCCCCAGAAAGACAGAGAAGAAAAAGGTCGTGGGTGGGTGTGGAGTGGGTGGGTGGCAGAACCATGGGCTGGGATTTAGGGTGACAGGGAGGGGACAGAGGGGGTACACCTGGTGTGTGCCACGGCAGAGGTGCAGAAGCCATGGCCAGGGCAGAGATCCCTTGCTCAGAGCCATCCCCACCTGGCCAGGGATTTCCCACCAGCAGTGGGAGAGCTGTGGGAGCCTCCGGGGTGCCTCGGGATGGAGAGCCCGCGGGGTCAGCAGCAGCGGGGACAGCCCTGTCCCTCCTGGCAGCCAGGCGTGGACGGAGCTGTGCCGCTCCAGGGGGAATCTGTGAGCTCATTCACGCCCAAAATCTGGGCTCAGGACAACCCCGCGGCCACCACCTCCCAGCCCGCCCTGTCCTGCCGCGGTGTCACACGATGTCACTGCCCCTGGGTGCTGCAGCGGCTCCTGCAGACAGACACACGGACGGGTCTGCGCGTCACCTGCGCTCCCGGCAGGGTTTGGATCCCGGCTCTCCACTCCCCACCCTGCTTTCTCAAATGCTAATGTAGCTTTTGATGTGCACGTCTTCATCCTTCAGCAGAAGCGGGATCCAGCTTTGGACAGGCGCAGCACCGTGCCGGCGGCGGCTTTGCAACAGGAGCCGCCGTCCTGTTCCTTGACTCGATCCCAGCGTTTTGTCATTTTTGAGGAAATAACAAACTTGAAAGTATTCGGCTTTGGTGCAGCAATTGCAGCTTAATTGCACGTCTCCTTCTGCCCACACAAATGCTGAAAAGTGACTTGGCAAACTTTAAAGGCAATCCAGGACTGAAATGGGGAGGCTTGACAAGCCAGCATTCATCAGCTCTGACTAACGCGTCTGTACTCTCAAACCTGCTGCTGTTCCTGCGTTGGCCTGACATCTTGCTGCCCTCAAAGAATTTCTTTTGAGTCTCAATCAGCGGCTGCCGGGTGGCTGTGTCTGAAAGGTCCCCCCAGCGTTTCAGCTGCCAGGTTACCCACAAAGCATTCCCGGGGCGGGGGCTGCTTTGGCCGTGCCCTGGCAGGAGCTGGGGCGGTTTTGCAGCGCAGAGAAGATGGAGTGGGCAGATGTCCTGGCATGTCAGCCGTGTTTGTGCTGGTGACGTTCCAGAGGACACGGCTGGCAGCACAGCCCCGGCCCCGCTCCTGCCAGGCTGGAGGCAGCCGCCTCCCCAGGAGACCCCGGTGCAGGTTGGGGTGCTGGGTGGCTGCAGGACCGGGGAAGCTGCAATATCTGATGGGAGTCTGAGCTGCAGCAAGCCCACAGATCCCAGGAGGGAATGGCGGGGGGAAGAGGGGAGGGAGGGCAGAGCCGTGGTCCCGCAGGATTTCCAGTTCCACAGGCAGTGGGAGAGATGCTCTGATCACGCCACCAGAGGCAGCAGGTCCCCAGGACAGGGCTGTGCCTGCGGGCAGGGACAGCGGCAATGCCGGGATTGCTTTGCCTCCCCACCTCCCCGGTGCCCCGGCCAAGTCGCTTGGCACTGCCAACACTTCTCCCTGCTCATCTGCCAGGACTCCTGAAGGAAACCAGACAAGGAGCGAGCTGGGATCAGCAGCTGGTGGGAAAGCATGAGAACGGGGTCGAGAACCCCCAGGGGGGCAGAGAGAGGGATTCACACAACCACAAGAGACCTTGTGGTTGTTTGCTCAGATTCAGGAGCATTTCCTGGGTCTGCTGCTTCATCCAGCCCTCCTTCCTCGGGTGCTGGGCAGGCAGGCTCTGATCTGGGCGAGGCAAGGCCAGGTGGGAGATGGGGCAGAGCAGAGCCAGTAGGGCTGGTAGAGAGGCCAGTGGGGCTGGTAGAGAGGCCAGTAGGGCTGGTTGAGGGGCCAGTGGGGCTGGTTGAGGGGCCAGTAGGGCTGGTTGAGAGGCCAGTGGGGCTGGTAGAGAGGCCAGTGGGGCTGGTAGAGAGGCCAGTAGGGCTGGTTGAGGGGCCAGTGGGGCTGGTTGAGGGGCCAGTGGGGCTGGTAGAGTGGCCAGTGGGGCTGGTTGAGGGGCCAGTGGGGCTGATTGAGGGGCCAGTGGGGCTGGTAGAGTGGCCAGTGGGGCTGGTTGAGGGGCCAGTGGGGCTGGTTGAGAGGCCAGTGGGGCTGGTTGAGGGGCCAGTAGGGCTGGTTGAGGGGCCAGTGGGGCTGATAGGGGGCCCAGTGGGGCTGGTTGAGAGGCCAGTGGGGCTGGTAGAGTGGCCAGTGGGTCTGGTTGAGGGGCCAGTGGAGCTGGTAGAGTGGCCAGTGGGGCTGGTTGAGAGGCCAGCACTGAGCCTTGAGCCTCCAGTGGTTGTGGCAGTGGGGAGTCACAGCCCCAGCTCAGTGTCCCAGGATCAGCACAAAGTTCAGGCACACCTCAATTCATTATTTCTTGAGCTGCCCCTCACGGCTGAGCAGGGCTCAGCGTGCACAGCACGCTGCCACGGGAAGCATTGAGTCTACAGGCTTCTGCAAGGAAAATATTTAAGATTTCTCAGCAAATGGTGCATGCAGCTTTTCAGGAGGATGTTTTGCTCTTTTCCCCGTGCTCAGGCTCATCCGGCGTGTTCGAACAACGGCCTCATTTACTCACAGCACTGCAAGGAGCGTGGGGAGGGGACGTTCCCTCCCTCCAGAAACGGCACAACTTACCCAAGGACAGGAATTATGTAAAGCAACAGGATTTACTCCCAGCCCAGAGCCTGTAAGCAGTGTGGGTTATGCTGCACGGAGCTTCTGAGAAAATAACTTGGAGGGGAGGGCCCTGGGTTCATTTTGTGAATGAGCAGCTCCGTGGTGGCCGTGGGTTCACTCTGCTCCACGGTGTGCACGCAGCCCTCGCTCAGGAATGAGCAGCCCAGGAAATGGATCTTTGCTGGAGGCAATTGCTTTCCCAGCAGTGGGAGAGAACATCATGCATGGCAGGTGTAGAGGATATTATTTTAATACCTCTCCTCTCGCTGCAGAGCAAGGTGGCAGCGTGCTGGGGGCGGGTGTGCTGGGTCACCCCCTGCTCCCCACGCTCCAGCCACCATCAGGCTGGGCTGGCACAGTGGGTGCAGAGTCCCCCTCAGTCCCTGTGCTGCAGAGCCAGGCTGAGCCAAGCCCTTGTCTCATCTGATGAGGCCATTTTGCAGTCCCTGTTGGCTCCTGACCTGGCCCTGTGAGCTGTGCCCTCAGCCTTGGCTCCAGGGCCTGCTTGGTCCCTCCGTCCTTGTTCCTGAACTCCTCCAGCCACCTCCTCTTCACGAAGCAGCTTCTGGCCATGCTCTCCAGAAGTGGAAATCTAATTTCCTGATAGAGCATTGCAGTTTTGTGTGCATTCTGCATGAGACTCAAAGCAGCATCTTCCAGGAGAAATCTGTTGGGATGATCTCAACCTGTTGGGCACGGGGTGGTGGATTTAGGAGCATCACAGAACAGCAGAGATGCGATGCAGTGAGAGAAGTGGGGACCTTTGGATGTAGGGTCTGCACAGGGGACTGTGCACCAGCTGCCCCTCCTTCACGAGGTTGAGCATCCATTTCCCTTCTGCCAGGAGCAGGGAGGATGCCCCAGAGATGCCCACTCTGCCCCCTGCACACCAAACCCCGGGGCTCTCCTGGGGGCTCTGAGAGGTGCCTGTGCCACAGGAACCCACCCCAACCAACACAGGGAACGCTGCTGTGACCCTCCCCAAAACAGCTGCAGCTGCAGTGCCTCAGTGCTGCTCACCTGCCCAGGTGTGGGGCTGCTGGCAAGGCCACAGGGGCAGGCAGGGCTGGCAGCTGGCTCTGCCCACAGAGCCGTGCCTGGCTTCTCCCAGCCTTCCCTGCTTGTTTGTTCTACAACAGCTTGAAACCAAATAGGGTTAATAGCCCTCCCCGTGTCCTGGCGAGATGAAACTACCATTGGGAGACCCAGGACAATTTTTATATAGGATTAGAAAACAAAAATCAATATTTAATTATCTGTAAGCTTTTTTGTGTCACTGCATCCTTAGCTTGCTAACGGTGAGTGCCGGCTGCCAGCAGCAAGTGAGTCATTAAAGGCGCAGTATCTTTTACTGGCCCGTTACGGGAGCACAGTAAATAGAGCACATTATCACCCCTCACACACCTGCACGGTTATTTATCTTTACAATCTCTATTTGCCTATATTTATGGCGGGTTTCTCCTGTATATTATACGGCCAGGTTAACTTAAACGGGCTTCATTAAAACGGGCACTTAAGAAAACTTCGGGACATCCTCGTTTGGGCAGGCGGCAGGGAAGAAACGGGGAAACGGGGAAAGGAGGAGGAAAAGCGCTTTGTGTCGCCAAGCCCCCGGTGCTCGGGAGGTGAAGGGTGGCTGGTGAGAATGCTGGTGGCTTCAGGGCGGTGTCACCACCCGGGGGTGTCTGGGACCCATGGGGAAGCAGGGGGCTTGGGGAGGGTCAGGGCTGGGAGGAGGAGGAGGAGGAGGATGGAGCCTTCACTGGGTGCTGGGTGCTCAGCTCCAGGGAGAAGCAAGGGGCTTGGGGAGGGTCAGGGCTGGGAGGAGGAGGAGGAGGATGATGGAGCCTTCACTGGGTGCTGGGTGCTCAGCTCCAGGGGGCTGAGGGGCTGCTCAGCCTCTCCTTCCTTATCCCTGTTGCACTTTTCCCCCCACATCTGAGTCACAGCCCCGGGGACAGACGGACACGGTGCCTGACCCTGCTCTCCTCCTGCTCGGGGTGCATCCTGCGGCTCTGTCCCTGCAGATCCTCTGCCTCCATCACCCTGTGCCCGTCCACCTGCACTCGCTGTGCCCCAGCCTGCTCAGAGCCATCCCAAAAGTAACAAACAAATACCCTGGGAACCGAAACCTTCCCCCGTGGCCGGGGGAACGGGCAATTAGCGGGTCTTTTTTCTGCTGCAGTAGTTAATTTTTTACAAGCCTCCCTTATTTTCCCTGTTTCCCCTGGTTAATAATGACTCGCAGCCGCTTACACCATAAATAAGTTCCACAAATTTCGCAGATGCACCGGGCTGTTTAAGCAGGGAAATTGAGCAGCATATGTCTGAATGGTTAATTGACTTAATTGCTGTTAGTTGGGCTATTAGCACACTTGATCCACCCCAATGACCGCAATACTTTCTTAATGGTGTTCATTTTATTTGGATGCCAAGCTCCAGTTACCATTACAGGGAAATTTCCAATTGCTGATTACCTCATAAATATATAATTGTAGTCATAGGCTAAATAAAGCCAACAGGCATTAATAATGAACAGCGTTTGACTAAGAGCCTTTAAAGGATGATGGAAGTTTCTTTAAGGACCTCAGCTATTCTTGAAATGTAAATAATCTTTCATGCTTCTATTTTTAATGACGCTGCATCCTTTTTCCAGCCGGCACCGAGCACCAGGAGAAGCGTTTGGTGCATCCCACCTCCAGGTAATGTCCAGAGAAAACAACGGGGCTGGGAGCCTCCCCAGCTCTCCCTGATCCAAGATCAGTTCCCAAGGGAGGCTGAGGTTGCTCCTTTCAGGCAGCCACAGGAGTGTGAGTGACCACGGGCTCCAGCCTCTCATCCAGGCTGTCTGAAAACAGCTTATCCCACTCCCTACCTGCAGGGAAAGGCAAAGCAAAGCAGCACCAGGCCAGGTCCTGCCCGGGCAGGGGGCACAGGAAAGGCTCTGGGACACCAGTGGGGTGGATGTGGCAGGAGATTTGGGGTTTTGGAATTTTAGAAAGTGCCTGGTGCCTGGAGGGACATTGAACCAGCAAGGGAACGGGCAGGGAAGCACAAAGGATCCAGTGCCCTGCCTAGACACTAAATGCACTTGAAAATCAAATCATGGGATTGTATCCACAGAGGAGCAGACTGGGCAGGCATGAAACCAGTGTTCAGGGCTGAAAGGAAATTGTGAGAAATAAAAAAATAAAAAAACAGCTCAGAAAGCTGGCAAAGGGAAAAGGCTGGGGCTTCCTGGTGCTGTGAGTGGCACCCAGATGGATAAGGCAGTGTCTTGGGAAGGAAAACGGGAGGCAAAATTTTAAAGGGATTAGAGGAGCATCTTCCATTGGCACAGGAAAGATAACAGGGAACAGCCTGATCTCAGGCAGGAATTGCACCAGTATGTGGGATAAATGACACCAGGAAGCTCCCCAGGAGAAGGGGACACCTGGAGATTCCCTGGATGGTGGCTCCAACCTGCAAGGGGTGCTGTGCGTGCCACGGGCGAGGCTGCCGAAACCAGGCGAGTGTGCCAGGACTTCACCCTGTCACACTGCAGAGGGTGGCTGTCACCTCCCTGCCCAGCCCCCTGGAAAAGGCAAGGATGGCCCTGAGGGCAGCTCCTGTGGCAGGAGTGGGCGAGCAGGACCCTCTTTGGGACCAGGCTGGCTGTGGTCCTGGGTCCAGCCATCCCCAAATCAGTTTAACTTTGTCACCAGACAAAGCAATAACCAAAACCCACCCCTACCAGTGCAGATCTACCCCAGGGGTGGCACTGAGGGCAGCTATGATTTATCCAGAAGAGGAAAAGCAAGGAAGAAAGGGCCTTTTCCAACTCCAGCATTGTTGCTGGCTCTAGAGACAATTTAATTATCCCAGGCTTTTCTTAACTGACCTAGTCAAATGAACCTGCCTAGCTCTGTCCACAATAATTACCCACGATTTGCTAATTCATGTGGAGAAGAAATTACTCCTCGATAGTCTGTTAATCTTTGATTCCCAAGCATGAGCTCATTTACTCCAGGCTTGTTCCCTACTGGCACCAAACGGAGAGCACTGCATTAGTTATTTGCAGCTATTAAGGAGCTAGTTATAATTAATGTTGGCTTTGACCACAGCCTGGTTTTAGGGCAGATGCCTTGGGGTGCTGAAATGGGTGGGGGGCTGTGTCACAGCCACGTTTCTGGGATTTGGGAGCACCCTGCACATCCCTGGGGCGGGGTCACAGCAGGGCTGGGACAAGTGGGACCAGCCCTTGGGTCATGGACACAGGGAAGGAGGGAGCTGGGTGACCATGGTCCCCATGTCTGTGGGCAGCATCCCAACATATCCCTCATTGCCAGAGAGGTGGGAATGTGTCACCCCGGCTCTATGTGTCCCATGGGATACGTGACCATGGGCTGCCCCATGGGGGATGGCATGGGGAGCACTGCCACCTTCCCCCTGAGGAGTTGTTGCCCATTTCCAGCTCTTCTGCCCATTTCTCTGTGTGATGGGAAGCCACTGAGACATTGGATGTGTGCAGGGATGGGTGCTGGGAAGAAAGGAAAAAAAAAAACAAACCAGGAGAGAGGAGAAGGCTTTTGAGGGGCAGGAAAGTAAAACACCCTTTGCAGCCTCCTGCCTGAGCTGCTCTGCCTCCAGAGCCAGGGTCCCTCTGCCCCCCAGTGCCTTCCCTGGGCTCCCTGGGGAGGATCAGGAGCTGGAAGCAGTTGGGTTTCACACATCCCCAAGGGTTCCAATTCCCCTACTCTGTCCTGCTCTCCTGGCACCTTTCCCACGGGGGTCTCCTTCTGCAAACCTGCCAGGAACTGCTCCCTGTGCCAGCAGGGGCGGGCAGGGACCCCCCTGGCTGCCCACCCCTCCTGGGATGGGGGTGAACTCCTCCTCATCCCCCCTCCAGCCCCCTCTGCACCCCTGGCAGGGCTGATGGCACCGCCCTGCAGACCTGCAGAAAACGAGAAGCAGATGTTGCTCCAGCAGAGGAAAGGTCTCGGGGTATGAAACAGTTTCACCTGGTGCCTTCATCTCCTGGAGGAACGGCACGTGACGGTTCCTTTTGAAAATGATCAAAGCCAGGCACGGCGTCTCCTCTCTCCTCGCCGATCTGCTCCGCTCCGGTTTTATCAGATGGAGTTTAAAGCAGGAGCGTGTTTGATTTTAAAACAGACTTTAAAAATACCCCGGCCTTTCGGCTTGACCACTCAAACCATCTGCTTCCCAGCCTCTCAGATGTTGTTGGCCCAGAGAGGAGGAGTGGTGCTAACAATAAGCAAAAGTACATCATAATCAGTTTAATACAATGCTGCACAATACTCACTAAGTTGGCATTCCCAAAGTTATTACCAGAAGCCAAATCTTAATCCTTTTAAAGTTGGGGGGGGGGAGGGGGGAAATGGATCAAAAATTAGAATGATATCAAGCATAAAATAATCTTCTGTCTGTATTGCACTGATAAAAAAAAAAATAGAATATATAATTACCATGTACAAACTGCTTATGTTTGTGATTATATGTTGCTGCCATCTCCAGGTCCTGGCGGTAAATGACTTAATTGGGTTGTCCTGATGTATGGATGGAGAGAGGGAGTGCCTGCTGGATCTCACAGGGATTTGTGCTGGATCCCTGCACCGGGAATGCCAGAGACAGGGGCAGAGCTTTGCTCCTCCTGGAGATGCAGCAGAGGGTGAGAGGAGCTGCTGGGTGCTCCCACCTGGGGGGCTGCTCCCAGTGTTCCTTTTTCCCTCCTCCTTTCCAATTGCCATCTCCCACCACAGATTATTTATTTTTTTCCTGGCTATTTATGGGTAGAGTGAGAAGAAAGCCTGGAAGAAGAATGGCTCTGGGACCACCAGTGGGGTGGATGTGGCAGGAGATTTAGAGTTTTGGAGTTTAGAAAGTGCCTGGTGCCTTGTTGTATTCCTCTGGGGAATGGGTTTTCCCCAGAACCCCCTAAAGCTTGTGACCATATAGTTTGACCCTTCTTCTCTTATCTTGAACCTATTGGGCTCAGGGCCAGTTATCTATCCTGAGCCAGAGACCAGATAAACCCATGGTTGTTCCTTGTTCACTCTCTTCCCTGGAACCCTTTGAGAATAAAGCCTTGGACTGATCCTGGGGTGAGAGCCTCTTTTGGAATCTTGTACCCTGTCCTCTGGGATATTCCTCCAAAGCCCCTCAAGAGACTGAGCTGGCCACAAAAAGCCCAGGAGGGCAGGAGAGGGAGTGTTTCAGTGCCTGGAGGGACACTGAACCAGCAAGGGAACGGGCAGGGAAGCACAAAGGATCCAGTGCCCTGCCTAGACACTAAATGCACTTGAAAATCAAATCATGGGATTGTATCCACAGAGGAGCAGACTGGGCAGGCATAAAACCAGTGTTCAGGGCTGAAAGGAAATTGTGAGAAATAAAAAAATAAAAAACCAGCTCAGAAAGCTGGCAAAGGGAAAAGGCTGGGGCTTCCTGGTGCTGTGAGTGGCACCCAGATGGATAAGGCACTGTCTTGGGAAGGAAAATGGGAGGCAAAATTTTAAAGGGATTAGAGGAGCATCTTCCATTGGCACAGGAAAGATAACAAGGAACAGCCTGATCTCAGGCAGGAATTGCACCAATAGGTGGGATAAATGACACCAGAAAGCTCCCCAGGAGAAGGGGACACCTGGAGATTCCCTGGATGGTGGCTCCAGTCTGCACCTCTGTGCAGAGCAGGGAGCTGTGTGTGACAGAGTCTCTGCCCAGGAACAGCCTGGAAACAGGCACAGCGTGTGTAACACACCAGGATTAGGGGGTTTTTGATGTATGAAAATGCCTCATTGGCTTTCTGCCTTTTCTGCCACATATCAAACCACAATGCCCCTCACAGCCTCACGTTCCCCTTTATTGCCCACTGTACTTATTACAGCTGAGGAAAGAGATTTTTATTTTCTGTTGGGTTGGGGTTTTTGTAATATTTGCTATATTTATCCATTTTTTCTGGTGAGGACGTTCAGCAGCAGAGAAAGCAATGCTCTCAGATAAGTTCATCATTCTCAAAAGCCTTTGGTGTCATTTAGGGAGGAATTTTTGCTCAGAAGAACATTTCAATGCAAATGATGGCCACAACAACAGTTAAGTATTTATTTTTTTGCCCCCCAATGCAAAAATAATTTCATAACTGACTCAGGAAGGTGGGCAGCCCATGGCAAGGGGTGGAACAAGATGAGTTTTAAGCTCCCTTCCATCCCAAACCATCCCATGGTTCTGTGGTTCTCTGATTCTTTGACTCTGCTCTTAACATGCTGTTCCAGAAACTCTAACTGGTTTCAAGTTCTTGGGCAGAGAATTTTTCTTAATAGCCTCCAAACCTACAAATCAATGTGTGAGGTTTGCTAAACAACCCAGCCAAATCAAAGGTATGTTTTGAACCTGAAAAAGCACTCTCTGCATTTTTTTACCATTTACCCAGCACTAATATTTACCTGGAATGAATTCTGCCCCTTTCCCAATCTAGAACCTTCCTGCTGGGGGGGAAAGGCTGGTGAGATGCCCTTGTTGCTCCCATGGGTTGAAAACATTTTGGATGAACATAATTGATTCTCTGATTTCCCAGGATCCAAAATCTATTTGATGTAAAAGGTCAGGAGAGTTTCCAGTCATGCAAACAAGGCTGCCAAATACAGACGGCCAGAAACATGTAAATTCAGTGACTTGGACAATTAACATTTAAGCTAAATTAAAGCTGGAAGTGGTGAGGATGCACCAGCAAGGACTGTGCCCATCACAGGCTGGCACAACACAAATCCTTCAGTCCCACCTGTTTTCAGGTGATTTGTCACCAATAAACTCCCAATGGTTTATGACCAATAAATCAATAATTTGAGTAACACCTTTGCAAGGAGTTTTGGCTGCTGCACCACAGGCTTGCCTAAAATGCAGGGGGGATCAGTTTGGGGCACTGCTCCCCATGACATGACAGCTTTGGCCATGCCAGGCTCAGTTGGTACAGGGATCCCAGTGTCCAGGGATCCCAGTGTCCTTTCCTCCAGCCCATCTTCCCTGTCACTGCCCTTGCATCCTTTCAGGCTGGCAGGGAGCAGGTGGGTGCAGGGTCATCCTCTTTCCCTCTTCCAGACCAGCTCGATCTCCTGTGGTGCCCTCACCTCCACCCAGCCTCCTCTGACAGCAGGGATGGGGAAATCCCCTCTGCCTTCCCCGTCCTTGGCTTTTCCTTTATTGCACTGTGGGACCACCACGTTCCCATTGCAGCTTTCCCCACCCTGCCTGCACCCGGGAATCTTTCATTTCCTCCCGTTTCTGCCAAGCACGTCTGAGCTGCAGCACATCTGGGGTTCAGTGGGCCAGCACTTCCCTGAGTTTTGGGGTTTGCTGCCGTCCTCTGCACAGAGCCCCAGAGCTGGCAGAGGAGGGATGTGCTCCCTGGAGCTGCCTTTGTGTGGGAGAAATCCCACACGGTGGCATCCCCTCTGCGGTGCTGGGTGAGGTGGGGCCGAAGGAGACAGGAGGGACCTTTTAATGAGGGGGGTGTCTGGAGGACTTTGTGAATGGACTGGGAAAGCCGTGGGCTCGGGATCACATTGCTGCCGCTGAAAGAGCCCCGTAAATGGAGTCATTCTTGGTGGCAGTAACCGATCCGCCTCCCGGCTGAGAGTCATGGAGATTAGGCATTAATTGAGCACGGGCTCCGCGGGGGGAGAGGGAGCGCGGGGTTGGGGTGGGGAGGCGAAGGAAACGCCAGGATGGGAGCACAGAGAGAGGCTGTTAATAGAGACACAAGGGCAGCTGTGCGCCGAGCGTGCGGGGATATAGGGTTTCGAGAGCCGGGCTCGGCTTTCCACTCAGAGCCGCCTTTCATGGGATGTAACCTTAGGAGTCAGCCCCGGAGGCAGCGCCGCTGGGACAGCACTGCCCTGGGGACAGGGATGGGGACAGGGACAGGGACAGGGGCAGGGACAGGGACAGGGACAGGGACAGGGACAGGGACAGGGACAGGGACAAGGACAGGGACAAGGACAGGGGCAGCCCTGCCCGGCCGGGGTCTCTGGCAGCGCTGCCCTGGGGACAGGGACGGGGACAGGGACGGGGACAGGGACAGGGACAGCCCTGCCTGGCCGGGGGTCTGGCAGCGTTGTCCTGGGGACAGGGACAGGGACAGGGACAGCCCTGCCTTGCCGGGGGTCTGGCAGCGTTGTCCTGGGGACAGGGACGGGGACAGGGACAGGGACAGGGATAGGGACAGGGACAAGAACAGGGACAGCCCTGCCTGGCCGGGGATCTGGCAGCGTTGTCCTGGGGACAGGGACAGGGACAGGGACAGGGACAGGGACAGGGACAGCCCTGCCTTGCCGGGGGTCTGGCAGCATTGTCCTGGGGACAGGGACAGGGACAGGGACAGGGACAGGGACAGGGACAGGGGCAGCCCTGCCTGGCCGGGGGTCTCTGGCAGCGCTGCCACGGGATCTGCACGACTGGGAAGGGAATCGCATCCATCGCTTCCCACCCAGGCAGGACCTTGGGATTAACGGGCCGGGAGCGGGGTGATGAGCAGAGCGCTTCGGGAACGGGGAGGGTCACGGGGAGCCGAGCCCGGCACGGCTGGGGCTGGGTTTAATCTGGAACTCACGGCGAGACAATGAGTTTTCCTCCTCAGAGCTTTTCAGTTCATTACTCTGCCTCTCTCTTTTCTGCAAATAAGTAAATGCACTTAACAGGTTGCTACAGGTCACCTAAGCTCCCTGTCGTGTGTGCACTCTTATCCCCTGGTAATTGCAAAGTGCTGCTACCGATCTGAAATGTCAAAGAAGTGATTTAAATAGGAATTTACATTTGCCGCAAACGAGGGGCGGCACACAGGGACGGGGGCTGCAGGCAGCTGACACCCAGCGCTGCCAGACGGGGGGACCGGGCTAGGACTGCCACCCCCACCTGTGCTGGGATGTCCAGGAATTCACAGAGACCTGGAAATGATTCTCCTCAGACCCTTTAACCTCCTCTTGCACAGGTAGAAGAGGGTGGCCACAGTTTGCTGGTAGGAGTGGAGGGACAGAGAGCCATAGAAACCTAGAACAGTTTGGGCTGGAAGGGACCTGGAGGAGCATCTCATTCCAATCCCCTCACTTAACACAAGACTCACACGAGGCTTTTCCAAAGGTGTGGCTTCTCCCCAGCTCTGTGCTGACCAGAGATGGCTCAGGCTGGAATGAGCTCGATGGACCCACGTGTGCATCTCCACCCACTTCCAGAGCTGCTGAATCCCCCACAAACACAAACTCCAGCTGTGATCCCAAGCGTTCCTGCCTGTTTGACAGACAGAAGGACACCCTGGGAAAAAAACTGGAAGCAAACCTGCCAGTTGGAAGGGGAGATCCTCTGCCAATTGCCAGCGGATGGAGAAACAGCCAGAGATCTGGGCAGTCCCTGCAGGCATTGCCCAGGGCTGGGGTGGTGCTGTCCCTCCTGCAGCCAGGCGTGGGTCCCCACTTATTTTCCCTCCCTGAATTTCAGGATCACACAGAAAACTGTGAAATTCCCACTCGTGGCCAAGCCACGCTTCAGCACTGCTGGGAGCCACAGCTGGGAGCACAGCTGGTGCAGCGATGAGGGGCACCAGCCTGTTCAGACAACCCTCACACCCACATATCCAAACTTTGGAGGGGTGGATCCTGCCCCTTGGGCATCCAAAGGGCTTTCATTAATGCTTTGTTAGGGAGGATCATGTGGGTTTCCCAGCGGAGCATGCATTTCCTCAGGCACGTGGAGAGCTGGCACCTTTCCCTCTCCTCCTCTCTCACACTTTCCACATCAGCAGTCCCAGCAATACGCACAAACCCATTTAGCAAATGGATTTTTTTCTTTCTTCCTCGTGAAGTGCTCAAAAATAGTCACCCTTTATTATTAAAGATGATGATGATGATGGGCGTTTCATGACTCAACAGTCTGAGGGCGAATCTGCACCCGGGGATATCAATAGTGCACGTAAGCAACTGCAGCAATCGATAGTTCAAGTGTATTTCTGTGTTTATTACATATTCAATCAACTCACTCCCGCTCTTTTATCAATACATTAGCTGATCATAAAGCTCTGTTGGCTATAGAAAATATTAGACAGTGTATAAGGAATAATTGTAGCTTGGTGGGTGTGAGTATCGAGCTGCAGGGGCGCAGGGGGAGGGGTGAGACCCTCCTGGTTATCCCACCTTGTTTGATTAAAGGCAAAAGGAAATGCTGCAGATGAGACATTAAAAACACCCTGTGCTGATACAGACCTGAAGCCATCAAAGAAGGAAAGGATTAAAATGAGCCAGTTCCTGATTTCCAGTGGTGTCTGAAGCTCCTGCTTGGGTTGTGCTGCTCCCAGGGCTTCCAGCCGTGGCAGTGGCCAGACACAGGTCAGGTGTGCACAGCTTCCCTTCCCTGTCCCTGCTGCAATTTTGGACAGGTCATGTAGTCCCCAGTGTTTCCTGCAGCAGGAGAGAGCAGTGGGACTGACATTTCGAGGTTTAGACTGGATATTAGGAAAAAAATAAATTTCTATTGAAAATATTTTCCAGTCCTGGCACAGGCTGCCCAGGGCAGCAGCAGTGTCACTGTCCCTGGAGTGATTTAAAAGCCACCTGTGTGTGGATGTGGCACCTGGGGACATGGGGAGTGGTGGTCTTGGCACTGCTGTGGGGTGGACTCGATGATCCTAGAGGGCTTTTCCAGTCAAAGGAACTCCATGATTCTGTGATTCAGACACATTTTACCTGGGACAGGCATTGACTTTGACAATGCTCTGGCTGAGGATGCCTTGCTGCACCCATCTAGTTCCAGGAAAGGGAACAACTGGAGCTGGTAGGTCTGGGGCTCTCAGACACCCTCGAGCAGGGATATTCCTGACTCCACGGTGTTCAGCTGTGCAGTTCCCACTTTCCAGGAAAGAGTCAGGCTGCAGACACACTCAGGGGCTTCTTGCTTCCCCTCCTTTAGGTACACAAGGATCCTAAACAGGCAGGCAGGAGCTCCTTACAGTTTTCAGGGTGTTAATGAGCAGTCTGGGAGAGATGTGAGCAAACCATGGTGCTTGGTGTTGATCGCTGGGTCATTAATGCTCACACCCACAGAGGAATAATCAGGGTGAGTTACAGCTCACTGCACTGCCTGGTGCTTTGTGTGTACAGCTCTGGATGTTCTCCCAGTTCACCCCCATCTGGATGGGTTCAGGGTGGCACCTGAGGGCAGCAGTGTCCCCAGGGCATGTCACTGATGGCCCAGCACCAGCCACACCACCAGCACCCCGTGGCCTCTGTCCAACAGAGAAAGCAGCCAGCTCGGAGCCAAGTGTGAAAGAAGAGGCTTTCTGTGCTACTTTTAATTAAGCTGGAGAGCAAAACCTCCATTAAGTGTGAGGAATGTGCCCTGCGAACAAACACGCCGCATTACTACCAGTTATGTTTTATTTTTATCATTGTTATTATTTATTAGTCTGGAGCCCCAGCAGCCCATTGATCTGCTCCTGAGGAGCCCGAGTGAGGCTGAGCAGCCACAGATCATCTTTGACAGAGGCTGACACGGGCGTTTTCTGCCCTAAACCATTCACTGGGGGCGTGTGAGCTGTGGCACAGGTTGGTTTGAGAAGGCTTTGCGAGGGAAGCAGGTGACGGCAGAAAACCTGGTCCTGCCATGCTGTGAGGCCACGTGGGAGCTGAGAACTGGCTGCTCCTGCCTCCCCTGGGATTTTGGTGGCACCTGAGGGGTGACCTGGAGCAGCCTGGGGAGCCAGGCAGGTCAGGGGGTGCTGCCCCAGGTCAGCCACGTCCCTGGCAAGGGTTTTGCTCGTGCAGAGAGGTTCGGGGCAGAACAAAGAGCTCTTTTCTTGTCCAGCTGAAGGGTCCTGGTGTGGGATGTAACCAGAGCAATGCAGCTGAACAACCCCTCCACAGTGACCTGGAGAAGGCATGGTGGTCCCTGCTGCAGCAGGGGCAGGGGCCTGGCTCCAGGAGAATGGAAAGCAGGAGGTGCTTTCCCCCCCAGCTCTGCAAACTTTAATTGCTACAATCCCTCTTCGAAAGCAAACGGCGGAAACGCGAGCAGGATGCCTAAAAAATGTGAAACCATCCCATGTGCAGAGAAGGCAGTGGAAAGGAGTGAGGATGGGCTGAGAGCTGATCCCAGCTGGCCCCTTTGCACCCAGCAGCCGTGTCTGCTCTGGGAGCCGGGGTGCCCCAAAGCCAGGCACGCTCTGGCTGTCAGGAAGGCCCTGCTGCCCATGGCCCCAGCCCAGCGAGGCGCTCACACACGATTATCATCTTCCTCAGCAGTGGCAGCACAGCCCTCGGGGTGGGACCCCCACCCAGCCCGTGCTGAGCTCACACTCACCCTGCCCATCCCCAAATCCGTGGGGTCCCCCCAGTGTCCCGGGGTGTGGAGAGCAGAGCACACATCCCCTGCTGGGGCTGGGGCCACCGTGGCCGTGCTGCACGGACAGAGCAGTGACCAGCCGAGCCCTCTGTGTCCAGAGGGATGCCTGTTTACATCCCTCTGCTCTGGTGCTTTCCGAGGGGGTGGGGGGCACATCCGTGTCTTTGTCCCTGCCGATTGCCCTCCGCCGGCTGGTTTATTTGATCGTTTCAGACAAGCAGCCTTCACCTGAGGACATGTCAGGGCGCTGCTGGTTACTTGTCCAAAGGGGAAAAACATTCTTTATCTCCTTCAGTGGCTCGTGCTTTCTGAGGCATCAACACCCGGCGCTGCCGGAGCCGCGGCCCCTCGGGTGGTGGCACGGGAGCCGCGCTTTGTGCAGCTCGGTAATTCCGCGCAGATCATCCCGAGGAATGAAAACCTGCCGTGTGTTCAAAAAGGGGAAAAGGGGCTTCATTTCCGAGTGGTGGCTTTGTGGGGAAGTATTAGAAACGAGCTGGAATGGGGTTCGATGAGAGATATCCGGAGACCGGGATGCTCTTAGGACACGGGGTTTATTGGTCGTGGGGAAAGGCAACCTGACCAGCACCGGCTGAAGCGTGGTCCGGAGGAAGCAAAGGGAAGGGAAGGGAGCAGCAGAAAGGGAGGTCTAAGAGCCTAAGAGAGTGAATTTCCTGTTATATTACATTTTATCTCTTTCTATGCTGAATATTCTGGTTAGCACCAACCAACGAGCACAGGATACAAAACCTACAGAATTTACACACAGCCTATGAGAACTACTGCATTACAGTACTAATCTACATACTAAAAACCTGGAAAACCACCTTTTACCTGCTACCTGGCAGGGCCCAACCCCCTTTGTCCGGGGAGGAGTATTGCTCAATTACCAGGGCCCTGGCCTTCAGCTAACTTAACCACCATCTTCCTGCTTATCGTTCTATAGCTCAAATCTGGCTTTTAACTCTATCTCTCCTGCAGGTTTTACACTCTTAGAATCTTTCACCAATAAATCATTTCTGCAGGACCTTCCTGCTTCATCCTCCCCAACAGGGAAGGGCACACCGGGGGCTGTGGCACAGAGCCAGCTGCCAGCACCACCTGTGTCTCTGCTCAGAGGTGACCCGCAGCGGGTGGCAGGGAGCCCTGCCCGTCGCTGTCACAGCTGTTGGGGACACCCCTGCGCTGCCACCCTGCATCAGGGAGTGTGGGACACCCACAGCTGGCCCCAGGCAGCCGAACCAGTGAGCTGAGACAAATCCGAGCTGCTGTTCATGCCATGGAAACGCGGGGCTTTCACGGGGCCCCGGGCACAGCCCGCGGGCGGCTCGGGCTCCAGCGATGGGGGCTCATGAGCTGCTGCCTGCCCCGGCTCTGAACTCGGCACAGCCTCCCCCAGGAGCTGCTGGAGAGACCCTGGGGCTGGGCAGAGCTGGGCTGGCAGCTCAGAGAGCCGCAGCTGCGGGGTGGGCAGGGCAGTGGGAGCAGGATGCCTGGATGTGGCTGTAGGACACAAAATCAGGACACAGACTCTCAGAAGGCTGAAGATTCAAAATCTGGCTTTATTATCAAAGCACCTGTCTTTTATACCTTTTTACAATGAGCCCACCTAAGAGGTGGGATCCTTGGACCCATTGGTCACACCAAGGGGCCATCAAGCAAATTCTCTCCTCTGGGAAAGAATGTAGAAAAATATGATAGTTTACAATAACGTGTTCTTGTTTACTACAAGTGTCCCTGGGAAAGAATTTTCTGAAATTAAAACATGGTAGGCACAACCCGTGGCTACACCTGGCTGGGATGGACGTGGGATCCATCAGTGCCCCCCTACAGCCACACTCAGGGGTCACCACAGCCCCCTGCCCTCCCCTCAGGGACCCTGGGACAGCCCTCAAACACCTCACATGAGCAGAGAGTTGGCCATTGTGTGTGTGTGTATGTGTGTGTGTGTGTGTGTTTAATAAAATACAAACTTACATTTCCCTTTTCAAATGGAATTAACATACTTTATTGCCAGCTATAAGAATTATTCCTTTAGGGTAAGAAGTTTATAAAAAATTTAAAGTAACAAAGGCAAACTTATAAAAAATTCATCTTTTAGTAGTGATTGCTCTATAAAAAAAAGAGTAGGTTTAAGTGAGAATACAAAATTCGCAGAATTAATTATGTAAACAGAAAAAAAAAAAGGCACAACAGCTGAGAACTAAAATAATTAGCAGCAGAGTGTCCCTGCCAGTGGCAGCCTGGGCCAGCGCATTGGCTGTCTGAGAGTAACCCAGAGTGACACTTGTGTCCTCAAGTTATTTATAACACAGCTCTGCTGAGCTCAGAGCAGTGCTGCCTTTATTAACCCGATGGTGAGTGTGAGGAACACCAGCTTTCCTCACCTGTGTGTCGTGCTGGGATCTTTGTCCCGAGGGTGCTGCAAGCTGAGGTTGGCTCAGATTTACTGTGGGCTCCTCTGGAGGAGCTGCTGCAGCTCCAGCAGTGCTGGGAGCCCAGGAGCTCATGGAGTCATGGAATCCCAGGATGGCCTGGGTTGCCTGGCCAAGAGTGCCAGAAGAAAGAAAGGAAACCCCAGATCCCTCCAAGAGGGGTACCTGGAGGGAAACCCCAGCCCTTCCCTGAAGCTTCCAGCCCTCCACGCCAGGACAAGGCTGTGGCCAAACCCTCTGGTGTCACAATAGGACATAATTAAGGAAATAAGGACAGGGACTCGTTCTCAGAAGGCTGAAGATTGACTCCAATCTCTTTATTCTCCAGCCACTTCCCCTCATACCTTTTTACAAAGAACCCACCCAAAGGGTGGAATCCTTGGACCACACTGGTCGACTCAGAGGGACATCAAGTAAATTCCCTCCTCTGGGAAAGAATGCAGAAAAACAGGACAGTGTACAATAACACATCCCTTGTGTACAGAATTGTGCCTGGGAACAGTTTTAGAGAAACCAAAACACTGCAGGCACGAACCATGGCTACACTCTGGACCTTCCCTCCATCCATGGCAGAGAGCAGAGAAGGGGCAGGAGAAGGGAGACAAAGCCGGGGTGGGAGAAGGAGAACCTTGCCAGGTAGTGTCACCTTGGCTCAGTCTCTGTCCCTCTGCTTGGGCACAGCAGTGTCCCCAGAGCACCCCTGATGCTGAACCCAGCCCAGACTGACACAGGGGGTGTCCTGTGCTGGCTGTGCCCCCACCCACCCCTCGGGACTGTGGGAGCTGGCTCTCCCCCCCGGGGAACCCAGCCTGGGGGGACACCTGATCACCAGAGTCCATGCCTGGCCGTGTTGCTCTGGCCCCTGTGCCCGGAGCAGTTGGGTTTAGTGATTCCATCCAGAACAGCCAAACGCAAGGGACAGGAACAGAATGAGCGAGAGCCTTTCCATTCACAGGCACATTAAAGGTGTCATTGAGATGCAAGGCGCCTCCTCATTCCAGCCTGCGCTCTGCATTATTTTTTCACGGGAGGAAAAATTTCAGGAGGAGAAAAGAAACTTAAGGAACACATTTAAAAGTAAAGTTCAATAGAACAGGGCTGCTGGGAATACAAATGCTGCTCGAGTTTCCTTCTGATTCCTTCCGCTGGCTGTCCTCTGCCGGGAGGCTCTGCTGGCCCTGCCCTGCAGGAGCTGCTGTCAGCACGGCTCCCGTGGGTGTCCCCAGGCAGGGACAACGGGTCCCACAGCTCCTGTGGGTGTCCCCAGGCAGGGACAACGAGTGCCACAGCTCCCGTGGGTGTCCCCAGGCAGGGACAACGGGTCCCACAGCTCCTGTGGGTGTCCCCAGGCAGGGACAACGAGTGCCACAGCTCCCGTGGGTGTCCCCAGGCAGGGACAATGGGTCCCACAGCTCCTGTGGGTGTCCCCAGGTGGGGATGGTGAGAGCCACAGCTCCTGTGGGTGTCCCCAGGCAGGGACAACGGGTCACACAGCTCCCGTGGGTGTCCCCAGGCAGGGACAACAAGTGCCACAGCTCCTGTGGGTGTCCCCAGGTGGGGATGGTGAGAGCCACGGCTCCTGTGGGTGTCCCCAGGCAGGGACAACGAGTCCCACAGCTCCCGTGGGTGTCCCCAGGCAGGGACAACGAGTGCCACAGCTCCTGTGGGTGTCCCCAGGCAGGGACAAAGAGTCCCACAGCTCCCGTGGGTGTCCCCAGGCAGGGACAATGGGTCCTACAGCTCCTGTGGGTGTCCCCAGGCAGGGACAACGAGTCCCACAGCTCCCGTGGGTGTCCCCAGGTGGGGATGGTGAGAGCCACAGCTCCCGTGGGTGTCCCCAGGCAGGGACAACGAGTGCCACAGCTCCCGTGGGTGTCCCCAGGCAGGGACAACGGGTCCTACAGCTCCTGTGGGTGTCCCCAGGTGGGGATGGTGAGAGCCATGGCTCCTGTGGGTGTCCCCAGGCAGGGACAACGGGTCCCACGGCCCCTGTGGGTGTCCCTAGGTGGGGATGGTGAGAGCCACGGCTCCCATGGACTCACAACCCCCTTGCAGGCTCAGGAGCTGCAGCCTGAGGTTTCTCTGTGCTCTCAGCTGCACAGGACAAGCAAGGAGGGCACGGCAGAGACACCCATGCCCTGGCTGGAGGTGACACTTTGGGTGTCACGGTCACTCTGAGCCCGTTTGGACACAAGGCTACAGCTGTGCTGCACAGTCCTGCTGTATTCCTCTGGGGAAAATGGTTTTCCCCAGAAACCCCCTGATGTCTGTACCTATCAGTTTGACCCTGTTCCTCCCTTATCTCTGACCTATTGGCTTGGTGCCAGGTATCTATGGGGACAGAGACCAGATAAAAACCCATGTTCTTCCTCTTTCTGCCTCTTTGGCCTCGGGAACTCCTTCAAGAATAAAGCCTTGGAACATTGCCCTGAGGTAGGAGCCTCTTTTGAATCTTTTACCCCATCCCTGTTGTACTCTCCCCAAAAGCTCCCCAGAAGCTGAGCCAGCACAGGAACCCAGGGGGGATAGGGGGGAGTGCTGCACAGTCCCACCAGCACCTCTGCAGTGGCACCTGGTGTCCCCCACCTGGGACAAACACCCCCTGCCACTCGCTGCTGTGACACCCCAGTGGCTGTGGGCTGGGCAAACACTGTCCCCTGGGGACACTTCCCCTCGGGAAGGGACAGGGATGGGGCTGGGGACGGGGATGGGGCCAGGGGTTGGCTGTGTCTCCTCTCCTGCAGAGCCTCCACCCACGTCAGAGACAGAAGCGTCGCTCGGATGGGGAAGGAGCAGCCACATTTAGAAAGTGCAGGGAAGGCAGCGTTTGAGCTTCACAGGAGCCCCTCGCCCACTCCTTTTCTCACCCGCTCGGCTTAATGCGTTCCTGAAAAACCTCCCTTCCCCATCCGTCGCTATTTCTGCCTCTGAGCTGCAGCGTGAGGAGGCGGGATCATCCCGCCGTGCCCAGGTGTGCTGTCCCAGCGGCTCGCTCAGGCTTTGCAGCCCGAGGAGGCTCCATCACCCCATTGCCGGCCCACCTGAAATGCCGGGAGGGATTCTCCTTCCCTCCTGCAGCCCCTTCCCTGCCCCAGATCCAGTTTTCCCCTCCCCACGATGAAGCAGTTCTGACGGGAGGGTTTTGCTCCGCGTTGCCCTTCCCTGGCAGATATCAGTGACGCAGAGCCCGGGGGCTGAACACCCCAGCCCTGATTCCCCACGTGGGGACACGGTGACTGTGAGGAGAACCAGGACCCACGGGGCTCTGCTCAGCAGTGAAAGACCCAGAGAAAAGCAGATGCCGAGGCCAGGGGCTGGCAGCTCCGCCTGAACCTCACGGAGGCAGAGCAGGAACTGCTGCTGCTGTGGAGAATTTCCTTGAGGATGCAGGGCTGGAATGACTTCCCCCCCAGGCCAGGTGGGCTTCTGCCAGCCCTCGATTCAAACACCTCCCTTTCCTCTCCTCTGCTGACAAGTGCCAGGCAAACGTTCCCAGTGCCCTCTCTTGGCACAGCCGCCCCTTCCTCTGGCTGCTCCCTGAAGCGGATTTAATGAGGATTTTAAGTGGTTCCTTCAGGCAGGTGCTGGCCAGGCCAGCCCTCCAGGACCAAAATCCACGCTGGAAGCTCTCCTAATGAACCCCGCGGCCAGAGGAACGAATGAATACAGGCGGGCAATTCTCTGCATTTACCGGGAGGGCTCCAAGCGCTCCGCTCCGACCGGGGCCAGCAGCGCCGGGCGCGGCCGGAGCAGCGGGGGAGCAGCGCGGGGCACGATGAATATTTCATGGTGCAGCGCCAGAGCTTCCGCATCAGCCCCAGAGCGGAGGGCTCGGCGCTCCTGACGTTTGATCCCGCGCACGGAGAAATGTCAGGGCACCCGGGGCCGGGTGGAGGACTCCGAGGGGAGGAGCAGCCACCGAGCTGCCACAGCCGCATTGAAGCTTTTCCCCTCCCCTCCGCCCCCCTGGCCGGCTGCCAGCTCAGATCTGGGGAGTTTTGGGCGAGGAGATCTTCAGGATAGGGAAAGGAAATCCAAAAGAGGCTCCTTACCTCAGGATGTGTTCCAAGGCTTTATTCCAAGAAGGGATCCCAGGGGCAAAGAGGAGGAGCATGAAGGAGTGGGGGGTTTTATCTCTCTTGGGGTGGGGGGTGGGAATACCTGGCCGAGGGCCGTAGGTCAGGGTCAAGGGGCAGGCAGGGTCGGAGCAAAGGTTACAGTCTCTGGGGCAGGGGGTTTGAGGGAGAGACCATTCCCTAAAAGGAATGCAACACTGCGCTTTTGGGGACACGGCGGCGCAGCACCAGCGTGGGATTGCTCTGCCAGCGGCTCCATTGCCAGGCTGCAATAACTGCCGAGGTTTCCTCAGGGCTGTGAAGATATGCGGCTGAAGGGAAGATCTTCATCATGAAGGGAGAGCAGGAAGGGTTGGGCTGTGACCTTCCCGAGAGCACCGGCCACCACCGGCACTGAAAGGTCACTGCGAGCACTCTCGGTGCTGCTGGCTGCTGGCGGCGGGGGCTGGCAGGGACAGGGACACAGACAGGGACAGGGACAGGGACAGGGGCAGGGACAGGGGCAGGGGCAGGGACAGGGACAGGGACAGGGACAGGGGCAGGGACAGGGACAGGGACAGGGACAGGGGCAGGGGCAGGGACAGGGACAGGGACAGGGGCAGGGACGGGGACGGGGACAGGGACAGGGGCAGGGACAGGGACGGGGACGGGGACAGGGACAGGGACAGGGGCAGGGACAGGGGCAGGGACAGGGACAGGGACAGGGACAGGGGCAGGGACAGGGACAGGGACAGGGGCAGGGACAGGGGCAGGGGCAGGGACAGGGACAGGGACAGGGACAGGGACAGGGACAGGGACAGGGACGGGGACAGGGACAGGGACAGGGGCAGGGACAGGGACGGGGACGGGGACAGGGACAGGGACAGGGGCAGGGACAGGGACAGGGGCAGGGACAGGGGCAGGGACAGGGACGGGGACGGGGACGGGGACGGGGACAGGGGACGGGGACGGGGACGGGGACGGGGACGGGGACGGGGACGGGGACAGGGACAGGGGCAGGGACAGGGACAGGGACAGGGACAGGGACAGGGACAGGGACAGAGACGGGGACAGGGACAGGGACAGGGACGGGGACAGGGACGGGGATGGGGACGGGGACGGGGACAGGGGCAGGGGCAGGGACAGGGACAGGGACGGGGACAGGGACAGGGACGGGGACAGGGACAGGGACAGGGGCAGGGACAGGGACAGGGACGGGGACAGGGACAGGGACAGGGACGGGGACAGGGACGGGGACGGGGACGGGGACGGGGACAGGGGCAGGGACAGGGACAGGGACAGGGACGGGGACAGGGACGGGGACGGGGACGGGGACAGGGACAGGGACAGGGACGGGGACAGGGGCAGGGACAGGGACAGGGACAGAGACCCTCCTGGCAGAGGTGGGCGCTGGCACCAGCCCAGCCAGCACAAACCTCTCTCTGGGAACGTTTGCCTGGTTCTAAAGCCCAGGTTTCCCCCAAGAAATCCTCATCCCTGGAGGTGTCTAAGGAAGGCCTGGACGTGGCACTCGGTGCTCTGGGCTGGGTGACAAGCAGGGGATGGGTAACAGGCTGGACTCGATGGTCTTGGAGGTCTTTTCCAACCTAAATGACTCTGGGATTCTGGGATTCTGTGGACCCTGTGGCAGCCGGCAGCCTCTGCCCTGCCAGAGACGGGGAGCCGGGCTCTGTATCATCACCTGCTGCTGAATCAGCCCCGGCAACATCCCGGCGGTGCTTCAGAGCTGGAGAGCTCTCAGCTGGGAGGTGCTCCCTGCCACTGGCATCGGTTCAAGCCGCCTGGTGAACTAAATTGATTTTTTATAGTTGCTCCGGAGCAAGTTAAATGAATCTGTTAGTAGCTGCTCCCCGCTTAAAGCTTCCCTCAGTGCTGGAAACTGCAGCCCGGCGCTCCATAAAGCGGGGAGGGGCTGCTCCAGCCGTGCCCCCGCCCCCGAGCAGTGCTGCTGTGATTAGCTGCCTGCTGCATAATTCCACATCATTACTGCCCGCACTCCGCTCCCAGGGAGCCATCAGCGGAGCGAGCCGCGCTGGGCTGCGAGAGGAACCCGTGCCTCAAACGGGAACCCTGTGCAGGGCACGGCGGGCAGGGGTCTGCGCGCTCCTGGTTTGCGTCTGCACCACCTCCCGTGTTAGCCCAGCGCCAGCTCCAAGGGTTAAATCACCAGGAGGCAGCCCAGCTATCACAGTCCCGCCTCACAGATAATGATATTAAAAATTAACAGCAGTTTTGCTTTTATTTTTATAGAGGCTTGTTTGGATATTTATTTTTTTTTTTCCCTAGAACATTTCCCTACATTTCCGTGTAGTAAAAGGGCTGGAGACACACTCCCATAAAAGCAGTGCAGGTTGAGATTGACAGGACTCCAGGACCTGGAGTTTTGGGCAAACGAAGGTCACTCCTCTCACGTGTTTGCTCCTCGGAGAGGGGCTGGAGGCTCGGGGGGGCTCGGTGGTTCCTGCATCGCTGGGGCTCCGGGCACAGCAAGAGGCGTCAAGAGAGGCAGCACTGGAACTGGCACTGCCCAGCGCCAAACGCAGCCCAGCTCAGCCACAAAACCCCTCAGGGGGTCTGCTCAGGGCCACACCACAGCGGTGCCACCTCCTGTCCCGTGCCCAGCCTCGGCAGCTGGCACTGCTTCCCTGCGCTGGGGCTGGGGGATGCAGAGCATCTCTCCCAAAATCGGGGCTGAGGGAGGCTGAGATGCCAGAGCATCTCTCCCAAAATCGGGCTGGGGGATGCAGAGCATCTCTCCCAAAATCGGGGCTGAGGGATGCAGAGCATCTCTCCCAAAACCGGGGCTGGGGGATGCTGAGATGCCAGAGCATCTCTCCCAAAATCGGGCTGGGGGATGCTGAGCCGGCAGAGCATCTCTCCCAAAATCGGGGCTGAGGGATGCTGAGCCGGCAGAGCATCTCTCCCAAAACCAGGGCTGAGGGATGCTGAGCCGGCAGAGCATCTCTCCCAAAATCGGGGCTGAGGGAGGCTGAGATGCCAGAGCATCTCTCCCAAAATCGGGGCTGGGGGATGCTGAGCCGGCACAGCATCTCTCCAAGAAGCAGGACGGCGGCGGAGGCGCCCGGTACCGCGGCTGGCACCATCCCGGGCGGTTCCCATCACTCGGCGCAGCTGCTGAGCGCTCCTCTCCCTTCCCAACAGCTGCTGGGATCTGACCCTGTCCATCAGCGGTGCCAGGAAAGCCAGCGAGCTGCCGGCAGCCGCCTCGCTGACATCGGTGTTTTCAAACACGCAGGCAGCGATGTGATCGGCGCCGTCCCCAGAGGCCGCGCTCGGGGCCGAGCTGCGCGGAGCCGCCGCCGGTGCTGCCAGGAAACGCTGCTGCTGCTGCTGCTGCTGCTGCTCCGAGCAGAGTTTAACTCTTGCAGAGCAGCGGAGCCCCGCTCGGTTCGTGCTGCTCTGCGGGCTGCCCCGTCCCAGCATCCCGGCAGCGGGAAGAGGGGATGGAAGAAAAGGGAACTTTGGAGATGGAGGAGGCAGAGCTGGAGAGGATGAGGCCGGTGGGAGGTTTTTCTGGTGGTGCCACCATCAGAATCAGGCTCCCTCTGTCACCAAACCAATGGGCGGGGAGTAAAAAAACCCAAAAAACCCAAAAAACCCAAACCAAAAAAACCCCCCAAAACAACAACAAAAAAAACCCAAAACCACCACCACCACAACAACAACAACAACCCCCAAAAAAACAAAAAAAAAAACAACACAAAAAACCCCCCAAAAAACCCAAACCAAAACAAAACCACAAAAAAAAACCACCAAAAAAGGCCACAAAAAACACCCAAACAAACAAAAAAACCCCCAACCAAACAACCAACCAACAACAACAAAAAACCCCAAAAAATAAAAGGGGGTTCGTTGGCTTGGGACAGAAGATGATTAATATCGATTAAAGGAATATACATGTCACCAAGCATTAGCAGGACAGCCAAGGTATCACTTCAGCAGCAAACAAAAAGATGCCTGGGCTGGATGGGAGCCTGGAGCAGACGGGGCAGGGGGACACCGGGCAGCCGTGCCGAGCTCCCCGCGGGGACCAGCCGTGGCCGAGAGAACCAAACTCCTGGAATTTGAGACACCAGCGCCCACCTGATGGTGCCGCAAAGCCCTGCCCGCTGCCGGGCGGCGAGGGACGGCAGGAAATGTCCCCAGGTGCCACATGGAGGGGACAAGCAGCCCCTCAGCCACAGCTGGGGAGGGTTCCTCACCCACATCCCCCATGCCCACCCCTCCCGCAGCCTCTCCCTCGGCAGGTGAAGGCGCTGCCGGGTGCCCGCTGCCTTTCTCGCTCGAGGAAGCCGTCGGGCTGCGCCTGGCAGCACCCTCGTTAATTTTGAACAACTATTTACTTAAGGCCCCCATCCCCCCCTCCAAATTATGCATGCGGCCGGCGGGGCTGTGACTGCGGCATCGATCGGCGCCACTTCAATACCCTCATTGAGATTCCGGGCACCGGCTCAGGGACTCTATCTCAGTGTCTGGTCAATAGCTTATATTTTTAATTTGTCGATAATCAGTCAGGACCTTGGTCTGAGTGCTGCCGAGGCTCCCTGCTCAATGGAGAAGGTGAAATCACTCAAGCAGGGTCATGTTTATGGCCTGAGCTGAACCATGGGAAATGGAGATATCAGTCAGGCTTTATGAAAAATAACATGCTATATTATTTTTCATAAACCTGACAAAATCTTATTAATTTAAAGACAAAGATAAGGCACCCAGCTGGCAGCGCTCACTTTCTCTTCCCCTCCTGAGCAGGCTGAGCCCTGGGAAGTGCAAACCAACCCAAAATGGGCAAGCCTGGCACCACCACCACCACCAGCACACAGGGCACGTGCCCAGGAGGCAGTGACAGCCCCTGAGTGTGGCAGCATCTCACTTGTGCCACTTCTGCTCCCCATCATCATCATCCTCATCATCATCATGACTTCAAACACCAGCTGAAGGCAGTTCCTTCCTTCAAGCCTGAGGAACAGCAGCAGGAGGGAATCATCAGGAGCAGAGGGGGAAACCCAGCTCTGGGAAGGGGGTCCTGGCTCATCTGGAGGTGATGCCCAAGCACTGCTGCTGGGAGCTCCAAGGTTCTCACAGCAAAGACATTTAAAGATTTTTAACAGCAGAAGAGGATCCGTGTGTTTGCAGGTGAGTGCTGAGCCTCAGGGCCTTGTCTAACCAATACTCAGAGTATTTAACTGGTTTTAAAGCTTATTTTTGACAATTTGATAAGACAAAAGGTGATTGTCTGAAACTCTTGCCTTCTGGAGTCTGTGTCTCTGAGCAGTGTCACTGCAGGCACGTTGTTAATGGTGTTGGCTCTGCCATAAATGTACCCGTGAGTTTTTTGGAGCAAAGGGCAGGAAAGGAATAATAAAAAAAATAAGCTTGGAGTTGGAGTTTCAGCCTTTAGAGAGAAAAATGTGCTCTGCAGGGTTTCCACCTGAGGTGTGTGAGCCCCAGGAGCAGCGTGTACCTGAGGTGTCAGCACGTGGCTGGGAGGAGCACGGTGTTCATAATTCATCATTTTTAAGCAAACCAGCAAAACCTGGGAGCTCCAGCTCTGTGGGCTGTGGTGCCTCCTGCGAGCAGGGAGCTCTGCTGGGGTTTTGGCCTCTGATGGACTTGCCCAGCTCTGGCTGGGACCAGTGGGCTTGTGCTGGCCAGGTGCCCCTGCCCTCCCCTCCTGTGCCTGGGCACAGAACAGGGCTCATTGAGGAGCTTGTTAAAATACAGATGTGGAGAGGCAGATTTTCGTGCCCAGTTTGTCTGCAGCCCCTCAGCTCTCATACACTCAGTTCTACTTGAAAAGGCCAAAAAAAAAAAAAAAAAGGAAAAAAAAAAAGGTGGAATAAACTGTTAGAAACCCCCAAGGCAAGATGAGCTGACAAGTCAGGAAATGCACATGCACACCTGGAGAGGCAGTGGCTAAAAAAAAAAAAAAAGCAGGAAAACCTGGAGCATTGATCAGGAGGAGTTGAATTAGCTTGGGAATGCTGGGAAGGGAGCTGGGAGTGAGGGACGGAAGTGGCAGGTGTGAACATGAGGGTGTTGCCTTGCAGGGCTGTTAGAATTGTAGAATTTCTGATGGGTTTGGGTTGGAAGGGAATGAAAAACTCATCCCATCCCACCCCTGTCATGGACGGGGTGGGATGGGATGGGATCCACTATCCCAGGCTGCTCCAAGCCTTGCCCAGCCCGGCCTTGGACACTTCCAGGGATGGGGCAGCCACAGCTTCTCTGGGCAAACTCTTCCAGTGCCTCAGCAGCGCTGGTGGCCAGAGCACTCTGTGACTTCTGGAGGTGGTGAGACATTGTCGCTCTCGACACAAAGAACTCACACCCACACCTTGTGATGTCCCAGGCAGAAAAGAGAGGGGTTTATTTACAGAATCAACATTTATTTAACTCCAGCAGTGATCATTGTTGTATTCCTCTGGGGAAAATGGTTTCTCCCCAGAAACCCCCTGATGTCTGTACCTATCAGTTTGACCCTGTTCCCCCCTTATCTCTGACCTATTGGCTTGGTGCCAGCTATCTATTAGGACAGAGACCAGATAAAAACCCATGTTCTTCCTCTTTCTGCCTCTTTGGCCTCGGGAACTCCTTCAAGAATAAAGCCTTGGAACATTGCCCTGAGGTAGGAGCCTCTTTTGAATCTTTTACCCCATCCCTGTTGTACTCTCCCCAAAAGCTCCCCAGAAACTGAGCCAGCACAGGAACCCAGGGGGGCAGGGGAGAGTACTTCAGACCATGGATTGGAGGAAGAAAATCTTCTTCTCCAACCACACTGGACAACCCAACAGTCCATCTACAGCCTCCTCCTTATGAAAGGAATGTAAACATTGCTGGATTTTACAACAACAAGAAGCTTGTTTATACGAAAGTGTATCTGACTCCAAAACACAGAAAGCTAAAAATGAGACTTTTCCAAACTCCTTCAAGGGGACAGAGGAGAAGGGCGAAAACCCAGACAACAGACATCACCAAGAGCTCGGGGCTGACCTGAGAGCCCCACACATCTGTGTCCCCACACAGCTGTGTCCCCTCCCTGCCAGCAGCTGCCCCCAGGACCCCCAGCAGGCTGGGCTGGGTTGGGGGGTGGGGGGCTGCACTCCCGTGCCTCGTATCCACCCAGGAGCCCTGCTCCCGTATCTCACACTTGTCTCCTTCGATTTCCCTGACAGCCAATTCTGGAAAGTTGGAAGGTGTGCCATTATCTGGGACTACATTATGGAAGTGTCGGGCGGGTGATGAATGGCAGCGCTCAGCGGCGCCGGGGAGCAGCGGGGGAAGAGTGACATTAGGAAAGATCTGCTTTTTATGGCTTCTGCGGCGGGGAGGGCTCTTTGGAGGGCTGTATTTCAACATCAGATAATCAAACGCTCCTCCTGGCCTCCCAAACTTTGTGAGGAAGTGCTGGAGGAGTGTCCTGGTAGAGGAGGGGGGGGACAAAGGGGATGTGACTGGTTTCAGCTCCTGCCTTCCTGCCACGGGGAGCTCTGGGGCAGCTGTGCCCCACTTCCCTGGTGCTGCCTGCTGCCTTCAGCCCGGTGCTGCTGCCTGTCCTGCTGAGGAGGGGGTCTGTGCTGGGCTGGGAAATGGCTCCAGGGTGGGTTTCTTCTGCTGGAGGGACTGGAGAGAAGGAGGAGAGCACAGGGAAAGCTGTAGGAGGAGGGTGGGAACTTGTCAGCCCCACAGCTCTGCAGTTTCTCCTCCTGGGGTGGTGAGACATCACTCGAGGGCTGCAGGGCTGGAGGAGAGGGAACCTGGGTGACATTCCCTGCAAGCAGAGTGTGGTGCTGGCTCCAGCAGCTGGCACTGCCCCTGTGTGTTGCAGGCTGGGCACTTCACACCCTGCACAAGCAGCTCCCAGCGAGGCCCAGCCTTTCCTGCCCTTCCCAAACCCTGTGGCCACTCTGTGCCCATCTCCAGAGCTCCCCAGGCACCTCCTCGTGCTCTGCCATGGGAGCAACTCACAAGGTACACGGGCAGATCACTTAAAATGATATTTAATACCACTGGAAAAGCCCTGCAGACCTATTGACCACGCAATATCCCGTGTCAGTGCATTTCACAGGCAGTGAACATCAATAACGCCGTGCAGGCTGCTCCTGCACAGCTCACCAGTAGAACCCAGCTCAGCAGCTGCGGGTCCTGCTGGTGTTCCTCCTGCCAGGGTGAGCCCAGAGCCTGGGGGAACCCACAGCCCCTTTCCCTGCCTGGCAGCAGATGGCTTTTGGCCTCACATCACTTAAGGAGAGAATCCTGGAAGAGTTGGGGTTGGAAAGGAACTTAAAGTTCATCCCATTCCACCCCCTGCCACGGGCAGGGACACCTTCCACTAGCCCAGGCTGCTCCAAGCCCCATCCAACCTGGCCTTGGACACTTCCAGGGATGAGGCAGCCACAGCTTCTCTGGCACCCTGTGCCAGGGCCTCCCCACCCTCACAGGGAAGAATTTCAACTGAATCTCCAGTCTAAACCTACTCCCTGTCAGTGTGAAGCCATTCCCCCTTTTTCTGTCACTCCAGGCCCTTGTGAACAGTCTCTCTCCACCTTCCTTGTAGGCTTCCTTCAGGCACTGGAAGGCTGCAATTAGGTCACTCCAAAGACTTCTCCTCTCCAGGCTGAACAATCCCAACTGTCCCAGCCTCAGAGGGCACTCAGGCTCGTTCCTTTCCTTCAGAAAGGTGGATGCTCTGCCCTAGATACCACAGAACCACCCTGTTTAATAAGACAGAACACCAGCAGCATCACCCAGCTCAGAAAGCGAAGGCTTTCTTTCTTTTTTTTTAATTTTTTTCCCTGTTGCCTTCAGGATATTAATAAAAACAGATTAATAAAATCAAAGGCAGCTCAATTAGACAGGGCATCAAGGCAAAAAAAAAAAAATAAAAATGTTTGCTGTACAGTCTTTCAATTTCCATGGCAGTTCTCACGCTGAGAAAAATCTGTCTGCAGTTTCTGATGAAAAGATAGAAAGCTGATGTGTGAAACACAGGGGAGGGATGTACAAGCACGGCTGCCTTTGTGCTCCTCGTGTACAACACCCCTGTGAGGTGGAACTCCCAGCACGGGGCTGTCCCCTGTGTCCCTCTGGGGGTGGCTGCAGGGTGGTGTTTGATGGGGTTAGATAAAGGTATTTGGGGGTGAGCCAGGAGGGGAGGTCACCTGCTCCCAGCCCTGGGGGTGCTGAGGAGCTCATCTCCTCGGGGAAGGATCCTGGAGAAGCTGGGTGGGGCTCACTCTGCTCTCGCTCCCCCGGGCGCTGTGTCAGGAGCTCCCTCCCGTTTCCTGCTCCTCCCAGCACTGCAGCACAAGGGAAGCATTTATTTTCCCGGTGTTGCTGGGTTACCTCCATTAACCTGGACCCTGCTTGGAGCAGCTCAGACAGTCTGGCAGGGCTGGGGGGGAGGCTGGGCTGGCTGCAGTCATAACACACCTCCTGCATCCATCCCTGGCTGCGGGAGCGGAGCGGGTCTGGCAGCAGGAGCGACCCCGGAGAGTTGGGTGGGGAGGGACCTCCTCTTCGAGGGGAGTGTCCCATCCCATCCCATCCCATCCCATCCCATCCCATCCCATCCCATCCCATCCCATCCCATCCCATCCCATCCCATCCCATCCCATCCCATCCCATCCCATCCCATCCCATCCCATCCCATCCCACCCCATCCCATCCCATCCCATCCCATCCCATCCCATCCCATCCCATCCCACCCCATCCCATCCCATCCCATCCCAGAGACTTTCCAGACACATATCCCACTAGGATCTGGTACCTGTGGCTGTGGGGGCTGGGATATTTGCATAAAGAGGCTGCAGGGACTTCCCCCACCCAGAGTCCCTGTGCAGCGAGAGTGAAGGCAATTCCAGGCACGTTTCCATCTGCAGGAAGGCACCTCCTGATGATTTTCTGTTGGGAAAATTCCTTCTTGGAGGAGCTGCCTGCTGTCTCTGTGTGTTCCTGCCCCAGTCAGTGCCTGTTGAGCCTGGAGAGGAACAGGGACGGAACAGCTCCCTTCTCCCAGGCTGAGATACTCTCAACCAACACAGCACTTAGGTTGTGGCGGTGTTTAGATTCTAAAAAGCTTTGAGACACTGGGGAATCCGAAGCCAGACAAAAGGCTGAGTGAGGACACTCACCCCCTGGGAGCAGGGCTGGGCTGGGGGCTCTGGTGGGGACACAGGGTGGGCGCAGCCCATCACCAGGTTCCCTGATGGGTCTGTCTCACCCCTGAAGCCTTTAATTCTCAGGGGTGAAGGCAACAGGAAGAGGCTTTGGCTGTTTGGAACTTTACGGTGCTTTTTCTTTTCTTCTTTCTTTCTTTCTTTCTTTCTTTCTTTCTTTCTTTCTTTCTTTCTTTCTTTCTTTCTTTCTTTCTTTCTTTCTTTCTTTCTTTCTTTCTTTCTTTCTTTCTTTCTTTCTTTCTTTCTTTCTTTCTTTCTTTCTTTCTTTCTTTCTTTCTTTCTTTCTTTCTTTCTTTCTTTCTTTCTTTCTTTCTTTCTTTCTTTCTTTCTTTCTTTCTTTCTTTCTTTCTTTCTTTCTTTCTTTCTTTCTTTCTTTCTTTCTTTCTTTCTTTCTTTCTTTCTTTCTTTCTTTCTTTCTTTCTTTCTTTCTTTCTTTCTTTCTTTCTTTTCCGGATCTGTTTTTGCAAGTGTGAACAGGATCTGTTCCCAGGGAGCTGCTCTGGAGTGTGCTGCTGACCCAGAGAGAGCCTGGCTCAGTCCCTGAGGCCGCAGGATGGAGGAAAAGGTGCCTGCAGCTGAGCCCTGAGCAGCAGGGGGACAAGGGGAGGATGTCTGTGACCCCAGGCAGGGTCCCCTGGAGCTGTGTCCCCCCCCTCCATCAGTCCCAGGGGAGGTGTTGGGCTGCACGTGGATCCCTCCTGAAGCACTTTGTGGAATGATGGTAATTATTACAGCACTAAAACAAAGCACCAAAAGCTGATTGCTTGGGAGAGATCACTAACTATCTTTGTCTAATTACTTGGCTCCAATTAACATTTTACCACAGACTCTCTGCAAGCACTTTTCTCAGAAGAAGAAAAAAAAAAAGAAAAAAAAAAGAAAAAAACCAACAGAGTCAACAGCAACATAAAATAAAAATACAGTAGCCTTGGAAATAGTCCTTGACATCACTCTGGAAAAATACAGGGGGAAAAAAGTCTTCCCACCCAGGAGCTGGTGAGGGGAAGGCTGGCACAGGGGGGTGAGGGCAGGGATGTGTGGCAGGGAGGAGCTGATGCAGCTGGAGGAGCCCAGATGCCCTCAGCGCTTGTACTGGGCTGAGGAGCAGTGGAGCTCTGGGGTGGGCAGAGCCACCTGCATCCCCCCAGCATTGCCCAGCTGTGCCTGGCTGCTCTCCTGCCCGGCAGGGGCTGGGGATGAGCCTCCTCATCCCTCGGGAGCGGCCAGAATCCCTCGGGATGTGCCCTCAGGCCAGGGGGGTATCCCAGCGCTGAGGCACAGTGCCAGCTCCGGGGCTGGTTTCAGCGGCTGGCGTTGCAGGGCAGAGGAAGCACAGCCCCAAAACCTTCCCAAATCCTGTTTTTCCCCTTGCCCAAAGCCCGGGAAGGGCCGGGACAGGCGTCCCCCCGAACGCCCAGGCTCAGCAGTGCGTGTTGCTGTGCTTCCTGGCGCTCCCGTATTTACATACATCCTATAATTACCATCTGCACAGCCAGAGGCATTTGCTGGGAATGGGTTGATTCCATCTGTTGGTGCAATTTTCTCGGAGGAATTTGCATTGATCACTTTTTTATGCAAAGCTTTTGTATAGTTCATTTTTTCCCCCTATTTTTTTTTTTTATAAATATAGCTAAATAATTTTAGGGAGGGCAGGGATCTCTGGTGGCAGAGTGAGCACTGGCAGAGACCCCAAGTCTTGGAAGAAGTTGCTGCTGTTTTCCCCCCCTGCTCAGCACGGATTAGGGAGTTCAGGCTGCTCCAAGGTGGCATTTCTCAACTATTTATCGTTTCCTGTTAGACTTGAGGTGGTAACTCATCCTTAATGTGTTGACCTTCAATTAGGAGGGAAGGGGTGTGGTAATTAGTCAGTCAAGTGGTTCCTCCAGATCAGAGCTCAGGCTCAGACCTGGTGGGACCAGATGGGACTTTTTGCATATTTTTGACAGCTGTAATGAGCAGGGCAGCGTGCATGGATCAACTGGCTGGGAAATTCCCACAGCCTCTGGAGTCTCCTGAGGTGCTACAACTGCTCCAAGTTTCCCCAAGTTTATTCTGTCTCATCCCCGTGGGCAGGGGATGATCTGGGGACAGGAGAGCCCCTGGGTGCAGCACCCTGGTGGTTGGGGTGCTGGGAGAGCTGTGGGATGCAGGGACACCCTTCCTCAGGGAATGTCACCAGCTGGCCCCAGCCCCTGCTTTGGGACTGTTGGATCACGGATCCCTGAATCATTTAGGTTGGAAAAGACTGAACCCAACCATAGACTGATCACCCCTTTGTCACCAACACTGAGTTCCCCCTCTGGTCCTTCCTTGGACACCTCCAGGGGTGGGGAATCCAAACCTCCCTGGGCAGTTCCAAGCCCTGACCACCCTTCCCATGAGGAAATTCCTGCTGATGTCCAACCTGACCCTCCCCTGGCACAGTTTGATGCAGTTCCCTCTCCTCCTGTCCCTGTTCCCTGGGAGCAGAGCCTGACCCCCCTGGCTGTCCCCTCCTGTCAGGGAGTTGTGAAGAGCCACAGGGTCCCCCCTGAGCCTCCTTTTCTCCAGGCTGAGTCCCTTTCCCAGCTGCTCCTCACAGGAGTCACCCTCCAGACCCTTCCCCAGCTCCATGGTAGCTTTGGGTCCCCCCCAGGGTCCCGGGCTGGGCAGTGTTGATGCCATAAAGGTGGGCAAGGGGGCACTGAGCCCCTGGGGGCTCCCACCGCAGCCCAGTGCCTCTGTCTGCAGGGCAGCACCTCCCAGCAGCCAGGGGAAAAACTTCCCAAAGCTCTAAACAAGCAAACCCAGCTGCTGCCCTGCCCCGCGGGGCTTGATTAAAGGAGTCATTGTGAGGAGGTGCTTGGACTTGCTAATTGGGGGGGTTAACGGGGGTCAGCCGGGTTCTGCCTCCCGAGCCAGGGAAACAAATAAATAAATCCACGCCATCCATTGTGCTGTAAACAGTATCTCGGGAAAGAGCCGAGAAAATGAAGTGAACTCTTCCAATGCATCATGGAATATTACTGTATTTCATTTACCGTGGCACCAATTAGATGAGAGCCTGTTCTATTAACGTGCACCCTTGCAGATCCATGCTAAATTAACTGCTGGATCTTCACTACAGCAGTAAAGCGATTGATTTCTCCCCTTAATCAGTTTATTTCATTAGTTCTACATTTATTTTTACATGCATTCTGCCCAGCCGCAGTGAAATGACCTATCAAGGTATGTGACATCACGGGCTGATTTGAATATTAACCAAATAGCTATTACAGCAGTGCTGGTGCTTAAAGATCATATGTAAATCAAATGTCAGGGGATGAAATTGCAGCGAGGGCTGTCAGAAAACAATTTAGCAGTGGTTAAAGGGACAGCTCGTGGCTGGGGAATGGTGAACTCTGTGAAAGGATAATCCCCTTTCCTGGTTCCATGGGAGCAGGGAAGTTTTCCCCATACTGTAATTTTTTGTTGTGTTAAATTAGCTGCAGTTCAAAATCTTTCCCTTTCCTATTCAGCGTCTGGCTCCTGAGCACAATCGTCACTTTGAGGTTGAGCTGGGCACAGAATAATTTCCATTTCTGACCCAGGAAGCCGAAATATGTTAAATATAAATTGCTGTTAATGGTGAGAGGCAAAAATGGCTTTTCCAGTCCTGTAATTACGAGGAACACGCTCCCAAGGGGAAAGGGAAGAAGGCTGGGGACTGGATCTCCTCTCCTGCATGGGAGGCAGGAGGGTGAGCTGCTCCTTTCCTCCTGAGCAGGGAGGAGCTCTGGGCTGTGGGGGTGGTCCCGGGGCAGGTCTGGGAGCAGCAGGGTGACCCCTGTGTGCTGGAATCAGGGCTGGGGGGGACGTGTCCTGCAGCTGGCCGAGCCCCCTCGCCTTGGGCACTCTGCAGGGGCTCCCAGGGGATGCTCCTGGATGTCTGTGCTTGGAGCTGGGCTCACCAGGAATACCCTCCTCTGTGCTGGGAGTGCCCAGGCTGGTCCCTCCTCCCCCTTGGGGCACAGCAGAGCCTCGCTCAGGGGCAGGGGGGGTTGGCTGTGGGCAGAGCAAGAGGAGGGGGTGCAGAGCTGCCCATCAGTAACAAGGGGTCCCCTGCTCTGGGACACCACGAGGTCCCAGCCATCAGCATCACCAAACCCTCACTGGGGCAGCTGCAGCCCCAGCTGGGATGCCTCCAGGCATGGGCTGGTGCCCCTCGTGGGCTTGGAATTGCAGAGATGGAGCAGTTTGGGCAGTGTAGTTTGGAATCTCCAGGGCAGAGCTGTGTGGCACCGCCAGCACCCAGTCCCGTGTTTGTCTTTGGAGCAGCAGTGGGGAAATGAGGCATCAATGACCAATCAGCAAAGGCAGCCAAGGGAAAAGCAGTGGCAGATTGCCCTGCCCAGCAAAGGAAGAGCAGCAGGTTGTGATGTGAGCTGTGCCATAAAGCCATCCAGTGCTCCGTTCCCAGGGTTTAAATCCAGCTCCTGTGTCCCTGGGGCGCCATCTCACAAAATCCGTCTGCACTGAGTAAACATTGAAATTATATAATTAGCCCCCCAGAGAAAAGAATTCAAAATTCATGGGAGCTTAAAGTTAAGAGAGAAATATTACAGCTCCTCTGCCCTTCCCTCTCATCTCCAAACATCGAGTGGTGCAGCGGGAGAGGAGATTCCAGGAGGGAGGGAAGGAAGGCCTGGGAGGGCTGGATGCACCTGAGGGTCTCGTAGAGCCCCCTGTGCTGGCCTGGTCCTTGGCAGGGCTGCAGGTGCCAGGGTGCAGCTCAGGGTGGGTGGGCTCCAGCAGCTCCTGGGGAGCTGGGGGGACCAGGGATGCCTTTGGCCCAGGGTCTGCCGGTGTCTAATCAAACGCCAGCGCTGGCAATAACCCGGGATTATAAATGGGAATTGTACTCCATCAAAATTGATTCCAGGGTAAATTGAATATTGAGTTAAATTCCAGAGCCCGGTGAAGGCTCTGCCTTCCCCAGCCCAGCGCTGAAGCAAATCCATCGTGAGTCTCCTGGATATACCGCGCCGCTGTCTGACCTTGGGTTACTGCAGTAACCTTAAGTGCACAGTAATACACTTTCAGTCACTGTTCAATGCTCAGGGGAATGGTTTAAGGCCCTTGGCTGGAGCCAATATTTTTATGCAGGCTATAATTTCTTTTAAGACCTTCGCCAGCAGCCAGGCAGCCTTCGGAGCGTCCTTCCCCCCGAGCACCACGGGGTGGGGACCCCCAGGAGGGGACCCCCAGCCTGGGCAGGTAGGCTGGGACAGCACTCCAGGTGTTGAGTGCAGAGAGAGGCTCAGGGAAAGTGGGGAGCTGTGACCAGACCGCCCTCCTGGGTGGGCAGCCCTCCAGGAACATCCCCTGGCCTCCTCCAGCCAGGTGAAGGTGGACATCGGGCTCTGTGTGTGGTCTTGAGGGTATCCAGGGGGACAGAGCTGGGAACAGGCAGGAGAGGAGGGAGAAGCAGCAATGCCTGAGAGGGGACACATGGCTTTTCTTCTCTGCCTTGCTCCAAGGTGCCAGCAGCAGCCCCTTTTCTCCTGGGAAAGCTGCCCTGTGCTGGCTTTGGCCCCAGCTTGGGAATTCCGTGCCACCACGGAAGCCCTGTTCCCATGGAGCCCCTTGGCCTTGCTGCTGCTGGGGGCTGTGGGTTGGGAAACACTGTTGTAGGCAGCCTCTGTCCATCTTGTGGGTCTGTTAGGGCTGGATCCACCCCCGTGGTGAGGAGGAGGAGGAGGTTTTGGCATCTCTGTGAAGATTTCTGGGCTGTGCAGCCTGGCTGCCCCATCCTGGGCTGGGCTAGGCTCCATCCCTGCTCCCTGCCCAGCTCTGCACCTGGGGCCTCATTGGAGCTGAGATTATGCTAAATTCAGTTAAGCTGGACAAACGCTCACTGGAGACCCAGAGAAGAGCCCCCCGACCTGATTTTCATCTGTGGATCAGGCAAAATTCGATTCGCAGCTCAATCCTCCAAAGGGGGAAAATCTGCACAGAACCCCGGCTCGGGTTTTATTTTAAGCAAACCCTATAAAAACCCATCTGAAGGAGAGACGGCGAACCCACCCTTCAGATCCTGCGCACTGTGTCTGGGAACACGAGTCTCTGCTTTTATATAATAAAAAATGTAGAGTTTCCTCATGTTGCCATATGTTTTTGCATTTATCCGTGCACTTGCTATAACCCTCTCCGCGGTGTGTGCCTACAGAGCTCCCTGTGTCAGCATTGAAATGCAACAAGCCGGTATCATTCATGCAAAAAATGAGCCTAAAACCTCCCTGAAGAGGGGAATATAATAGAATACAATTGTATCATTTAAAAAACTTTGCATCGTATTACACAGTCAAAAAAAAAAAAAAAGATAATGTATGCTAGGAGGGAGGAAGGCGATGAAATATTGGGTTAACTCTTTAGTCGCCCTTGCTGCAGCTAATGGCATCAGCTCAGCATCCCTCTCCTGGCTCAGCATCTTTCCTGCTCAGCAACCCTCCTTGGCTCAGCATCCTCCTCCTGTTGTGTCCCTGTTGATGGCCTGTGGCCATTCCCGGGTGGGATGTGTTCCTGCCTCTGCTGTGTAGCCCTTTGCTTCCAGTTTCCCCTTGCAGGACCAGGCAAACTGCACATCCATTCATTCCCTGCCTCCTGTTTCAGCTGGTAAACCCCTGGGGGGATGAAGTGGCACCACAGAGACCTGTCTTTAGTGGGGGAGCTACTCCTGCTGCTTGCAGGGCACCTTGGACCAGGTGTTTTAGGGAAGGTGGCATCACCCACCCGGCCCTACCGAGTGCCCACGGCAGCTCTGTGCCCGTGGGAACCCCTTCACTCCCTCCAACCCAACCCTGCTCCTCCCTGGCTGGCGTAAAAAGGAATATTCTCTTCCCTTGGAATACTATCTGTTCCCAAATCATGTATAAAACATTTGCAGAAACCACTTACTCCTCATGTATTTTTTATGAGTCCGATCCGGAGTTAAAATATATAAACATAAAAATATCAAGAAGTACTTTAGGAAAAAAAAAAAAGAAAAAAAAGAGAAAGTTATTTCATAAAATATCAGGAGACCAATTTAGAACCTCTCCAGAGCTGCTGTGGAGAGTCAGCCCTTCCTGACTGTTCTGCCAGCTTCTCCCACGAACAGGGACCCTTCCCAGAGCTTATCCAGCCCCTCAGGCAGGCTCAGCCTTTCACACTTGAGAAATAAACCCCAAAATTTTATTTAATCCAGGGGATAATATTTTTTTTTTTTTTTTTTTTTTTTTTTTTGTAACGTGCCAGGACAAAGATGGGAAGTTTTATTTCCGGAAGACCAGACCAAGGCGGTTTTGTGCTGGCAGGAGAGGCAAAGTGCAAAACCCAGCAGATCCTTCAGCCCGGGCTGAAGCACCCGGGGGAGCGGGGCCGAGCCAGGCCCTCCCTGCTTCCCAACCCCGCTAACGAGCAGGAATTTACAGGCAATCCCAGAGCCGATGATTTATTTTTTCCTTGTCAAGGACGTGCATCCTTGAAGCCTCCTCTCGCCGTGGATCATATCAGCTGCTGCCAGAGCGGTGCGGGGTGCTGCTCTGTGGGGCTGGGTGCTGCTCTGTGGGGCTGGATATCTGATCCCAAAGGTGTTCCCAGTCTGCAGTGGTGCTGGGTGCTGCTCTGTGGGGCTGGATGTCTGACCCCAAAGGTGTTCCCAGCATGAGCAGTGCTGGGTGCTGCTCTGTGGGGCTGGGTGCTGCTCTGTGGGGCTGGATGTCTGACCCCAAAGGTGTTCCCAGCCCACAGTGGTGCTGGATGCTGCTCTGTGGGGCTGGATATTTGCATCCTGAGGGTTTCCCCACTCCCAGAATGGTGCTGGATGCAGGACTGGGTGCCCTGTGGGGCTGGGTGGCAGCAGCCCAAGGGTGAAGCTTTGGGATGAATCTGCCCACGAGGGTTCCTGCCTTTGGTGCTTGTTCCCAGTCACAGTGAGGGTGGCAGAGAACCCCATCCCCCTTGACTCCACACCCTCCTTCCCACCACACCCCTCCAGCCTACCCTGCCCTGGCTCTGCCACAAAATCCAGCCCAGCGTCCCCCAGCCTGCTGCTCACCCCCCTCCAGTTCCTTCTGAACCACCTCAAAACCTCCACAAACTCTGCTGGTCAGGGCTGCCTCTTGCTGTCAGCTCCTGGAAGAATTCCTGGAAAAGTTGCAAATGTTGTTTTGCCATTTTTCTCCCTGATGAGCCGAGCTGGAGTTAATTGGGGGAGTTGCTGCCTGTGTCGGTCACTGTGCTGCATTTGCTGAACACTTTGTGCTCGCCTCCCTCAAAAATCATCTCTTTGGTTTCTGTTTTGCCCTTTTTTGTGTTTAACTGGGGAATAAAAGAGCCCAAGCCTCCTGCAGCCCCAGACTTTGCCTGAAGTCCTGGCTGTGGGTCTGAGGGAGCTCCTGGGGCCTGCACAGCCCAGAGCTGGGCTGAACCTGTCCCGGGGATGTGCTCTGGAATATTGTCCAGCAAAAATCCCAGCCAGGGCCGTGCAAAAGCCTCTCCCTCCCCGTGCCCTCCCTCTTGGAGGGTTTGAATCCCTCCTCAGAAAAGCTCAGTGTTATTTCATGTCAGGGCAGTTTTCCTGAAAACCCCTGAGACAAAAACCCTGCTTTGGTAGGTAAAGATCTCTACTTTTGTTAATTTTGCCTCTAAGCATTATCAGCTCAATATTGTTCCTTTAAAAATGTATTTAATTTAAACTAAAACGCTGGAAATTTCCTTTCGAGGGCACTTTTTTTTTTTCCCCCCATGCACATGAATATTAATGCCTTTCTCCGAGAGATCTACTTGAAAAAAAAAAAAAAAACAACCAAGAATAAATTAAATACCTACAGATTTTTCTAATTCCTCTTTTTGGTGACATGCCGTCATTACATCAAATTACCGAGATGTGCTCCCATTTTTTTTTTTTTTTTTTTTTTTTGTGTGCGTGCGTGTGAAAATTATGGAATATAAAGTATATGTAAATGCAGCAAAAGGCTGTGAAGAAAGAACAGGGACAGGGGAGGCATTAGGTATTCAGCCAGCGTCGTCGTGAGCCAATTAATCAAGCAGTGGCGAGGAAAGATGCAGAAACGATGAGTTCGCCCTTCATGTTGATGAGGCCGGTCCAGGGCAAATGCTGCTGCACCTGAGCTCGTAGTTAGGCATGCAGAAAGGAATCATGGGAATATCTTCACGCCTTTGTCTTTCTCGTGAAGGATGGAAAATGTCAAGCTGTTGTTTGGCTGCATGTGGGAGACTCGCCGAGAATCCGCAGTCTGGCGAAGCGGCTTTTTAACTCTTTGTGGCCGGGCTGCGCCGGCACATCTGCGCCCGGAGGGGGCTCTCCCCCTCGGGGGTTCTATGCTCTGCCCCTCCCCTCAGCTGTGTCCCAGCCAGGGGGTGCAGGGGAAGCCCCCAGCCCACCCTTTGCTCTGCCAGTGCTGTCCCACCCACCCACCTCTGTCCATCCCCACCTTCCCGCTGGGTCAGCGGCTCAGGATGGCACCAAAGGCCCTGCCAGTCTCTCCCCTGGTGTGTTCCCCCTTCCCCTGGGTGTGCACAGCGTTTCCAACCTTGCCCAAGTGTGTTCCCCCTTCCCCTGGGCATGCACAGCGTTTCCAACCTTGCCAAAGTGTGTTCCCCCTTCCCCTGGGCATGCACAGCGTTTCCAACCTTGCCCAAGTGTGTTCCCCCTTCCCCTGGACAGGCACAGCGTTTCCAACCTTGCCCAAGTGTGTTCCCCCTTCCCCTGGGTGTGCACAGCGTTTCCAACCTTGCCCAAGTGTGTTCCCCCTTCCCCTGGGCGTGCACAGCGTTTCCAACCTTGCCCAAGTGTGTTCCCCCTTCCCCTGGGCGTGCACAGCGTTTCCAACCTTGCCCAAGTGTGTTCCCCCTTCCTCTGGGCGTGCACAGCGTTTCCAACCTTGCCCAAGTGTGTTCCCCCTTCCCCGGGGCGTGCACAGCGTTTCCAACCTTGCCAAAGCCAGAGGTGAGGTCAGGTTGGTGCTGCTGGTGTCTGCAGGGGGTGCCCTGACTGCTCCGTGTCACAGCCAGGGCTCCTTTCCTTGTTGTGCCTTTGGCTCTCCTGGGATGGCTCCTGGGGGGCACGGAGCTGTGGTTGGCAGCACTGGGAGAAGAGCCCTGTCCCCAGGGGTCTGCCGTGGATGTCCCTGCAATGTGGGATCCCAGGGAGTGCCCCAGAGTCAGGGATGTCATGGAAGAGCTCTGTGCACCCTGGGCAGTCCCAGCATGGGGCTGCTCACACACGAGGCTCCCAGAGCCATTCCCAGCACTTCCCTGCCCTGGATCAGAGCTTTGCACCTTGCAGAGGAAGCAGCACAGGGATTCAGATGGGAAGACAAGAATTCCTCAGAATTTCAGCCCCCCTCCTCACCCAGGCAGAGCACTGTGAGTCTCTGATCCTTCTCCTTGCTCCCTTCTGGACTCTGTCCTGGTGGCTCCTATTCCCAAACCTGGAACAGCCTCAGCTGCTCCTTGGCATTGCTGAGTTGGTGACAGAAATTGCATCCCGCCCATCACACATGATGCTTTTCCCTTTCCCCTGCAAACCGTTTGCTTTTCCCTTTAGCATCATGATATTGTTGGCCTAATTTCAACTTCTGATCTGGAATAAGTCTGAGATCCTTTCCTCCTGTCACACCAGTAATTCCCCAATTATGCCGAGCTCCAGGGGCCGTACTCTGCACCTGGATCCAGCAGATAAATTCTCATTTCTCTCAACCAACTCCAGCATTTTCCAAGACATTTGCCATTCAGATTCTGCCCTCTAATGCATTCAAAGATTGCAAATTTAATAATTATATTTTTCCCATCACACAGACCAGGTAGTGAATGGCACTGGATGCAGAACAGAGCCATCCAGCAGTTCTCATTTCATCCAACCATCCCTGACTAGTCCCTGACTGCACTTTTTCAACTGGTTTTACCCTCACCAAATAGTATTTTCATCTCGACTGTGATTCCTCAGCTTGCTTGTGAGAATGTCATATAAGACGGTGTCAAAAATCTTATTAAAGTCAAGATATGACATTTACTGCTTCTTTTCTATCCAGAAGGCCTATTACCCTGTCGTAGATGAAAATTAGATCGGTTTGCCACGATTTGTTCTTGACAAACCCATGTTGGCTGCTACTCACCCTGTTATCTTCTTGGTGCTTATAAATAGTTTGTTTGATCATTTGTTCCAATATTTTTCTGGGAACTGAAGTTGAACTGACTTAAACTGATGATAATTTCCCAGCCTCTCCTTCCCCTGCGCAGAGCAGGCAGAGCAGAGCAGCGCTCGGTGCCTCCCGTGCCCACCAGGGACCACCAGGAGCCACGCTGGGATTCCCTCCTCCACTTTTCCACACCCTGGCATTCACTCTTCCAGCTGCCTGATCAGGGCTTGCCTTTTTTTTTTAGGTGTGGAAAAGCAGCCCCCACCTTCCCAGCACCTTCCATCTCCTTCCCTTCCCACTCCTCAGCACCAGCTCCTTCCTGTGGTGATTCTCAGGGAGATTCTCTGTCCTGTGCCTGGCTTGGGGGCAGGGACCCAGGACAGGCACCCCTTGGTCCTGCCTGCCCTCGTGGGGTGGGTGATCAGCACAGGAGTGTGGATCAGCACTGGCTTTGGGCTCCTTGGGATCCTCAACACTGCTGGGTTCAGAGAGAGCAGGATGGGATGGGTACCGGGGCTGGGGAGAATAGGGGATCTGCTGCAAGGAGGCTGCTCGTTATATGGGGAAGCCTTTCCTTGTTTTTAATGAAATATAAAGACTATCTCAGAGTTATAATTAGTACACCAGGTGGCCAAGGATTAAAGGGGCAGCATCAAAGGCTTGCCTGGGAGGCGTAAGGCCCAGGTTTGCTCCATCATAAATCACCGGGGATTTCTGTTCTCTGGAAACTCCCCCTTGTATGAGGTGCTCCCAGGGCTGCTGGGCTCCAGTCAGAAGCTCTGGGCCTTACAAAATCCCTCTCCCTCTTTTAAAGCAAGGGGAGCAGAAGGGAAGTATTTAGTAGTCATGGGTCTGCTGGGATCAAAAGTTTCTCTGAGAGAGTTAGGGGCATCCAGAGAGAGCTGACTGGTAGTGACATCCCGCTCTGGCTCTGGGCTGCACAGGGTGTTCTCATCACCCAGGCAGGGCTGCAGGCAGGAATGCAGGCATGGATGCAGGCAGGAATGAAGGCAGCAATGCAGGCAGCAACCAGCAGAAGCAGCAGCAGAAGTTTGTGGTGCCTTGGGCTGGGTGAACCAGCCCGGCAGGAGGCAGCTGGGTGTCTCCCCCAATCCCAGGCTGTGATTTCCCCTCTGTTTTTAATTTTATTTCCCACCTCATTTGCTTTGCTCTGCTCAGGCCCTGCAGAGCCCATCAGCGCTGCAGAGGGAGCTGACAAATCCATCACTCGTGATGGATGCTGCAGCCTCCTCCCCAGCCAAGCCAATTTTGCTGGGCCACCCCAGCAGCTCCTGCCTGTGCCCCCTGCCCACCCGGGCAGACCCAGGAGCTGGCCCCTGGCAGCACCCAGGGCTGTGCCAGCATGGGAGGGGCTGTGCCATTCCCACCCATCCCTGGGGACAGCCAGACAAACACACAACGAGCTGTGACACAAATGGTGTTTATAAAATATTGCTCCTCTGGGACCCTCTTGCCGACAGCCATTGGGACGCTACTGGTTGCAATAAAATGGAGCTGCTCTGACGCTCCTCACACAGGGCTGGGCCTGTTCCTGGCAGAGCTGGGCTCCCTGTGAGGAGGCTGAGGGAGAGGGAGCTCTGTTCCTTCCCGTTCCTGGCTGGCACACGCAGCCTAAGCAACCCTGAGTGGCTGTGCCAGACCTTTCGGCACATACAGAGCAGCCCTGAGCCCCGGCTGCGATGGTGGGATGGAAATGTGAGCTCTGCTCTGGGATCCTGGGGGTTCTGGAGCCGGGATGAGATGCAATAACATCATTGTTGGACTTGGCCTTAAAGGTCTTTTCCAGCCTTTATCCTTCTGTGGTTCCTGCTGCCTGCACATCCCAGCTCCGCGGGGAGATCTCACAAAGGATGGGGACGCTGTCACCAAACTGTGGCTGGGGGAGCCACATCCTGCCTTGCTGCAGCCCCAGCCAGTGCCTGGGTTTGCTGTGAGCACCCACCTCTGGCACCAAACCCTGGGAGAGGGAAAGCACAGCCACAGCTGGCCAGGGGGGAACGCCAGGGGAACGGGAGCCCCGTCGCCAGGAGCAGCCCGCGCTCCGATTGCAGCATAATTCATTTCACAATGTATAAGAAAAGTTGAGTTATTGGGACATGTGACATTTATTTAGTTACATATCTCCTGTGGGAGGTTTCCGGGGCCATTAATGTAGTGTATTTGCATGGCTAGTTTACATGCCTTTGCTTGTTATTGCTGTCTATATTCCATGCACCTCACACTCAATTTCAATTCAAAGTTTGGCAGTTGAGGTGTCACGACTAAAAAATGGAATGGCCTCCCTCAGAAATGAAATAATTTTGTTGTTCAGTTCCGAGCGATTTTGTAATTTCATGCTTGTGTATGATAATTTTATGCTGTCCTGCTCCACGTAACTCAGCTCTGCCAAGCCCTGACAGGTGATAAATACAATCTTTTCCACCCGGCATGCGACAGGCCGGGATGAGGAGAAGGGGGGAAGAAGAGAAAAAAAATAAAAAAAAATAAAATTAAAAAAAAAAAAGGTGGCGATTTTCCCCATCCGAGGTCGCGGCGCAGCCGGAGCTGCCGCGGCCCAGGCCCTTCATCATTTCACGCCTGGATTCCGGCACTCGGCCCCTCAGCTGCGCAGGGGGGACCTGGGGGTCAAGGAAAAGTGTCCTGGCGATGGAATGCTGCTGGAGAGGAGCCAGGAGTTGTGTGTACAGGGAGGGGGGAAAGTGATGACTTTGGCGTGTCCCCCGCGTGAGGGCTCCGGGACGTGGCCGTGATTTAGAGCCCGGCCTCTCTCTCTAATGGAGTTCAATGGAAGCGTAACCTTTTGGAGAAATTATTTTTACAAATCTGTTAAACATTTGAAAGACAGCAATTTCCAATAAAAGAATATGAGTCCTTAACATTTATCACCGGGGCTACAGATTTTATAACTGTTACTTCATATTGTTCTTGTAAAAAATGTTTCTCCTCCTGAGAGCAGATGAGTCAAAAGACTATTAAGGAAATGCCAGAGGTACAAGGGGGATCTAATGGGTGCCAATAAAATGAAAGCAGAAGCAAACCATTTAAATTAAATTCAAGTGGTGATGAGAATCATCATTCCAGCGACAAACCTGGAAAGCTAAACACTACTGGGGAGATCTGCAGCCTCTCTGAGCCACAGCAAATGCCCTGCTGGCACCAGTAGGGTGCAACCTGTGGGATCCAAGCCCGGATCCATCCCAGGGCCAGGCAGGAATGGGCAGTGCTGTCAAGCTTTGCTCCATCCTGGTGTCAGACAGGGGTTGGCAGCGGTGCCAGACCCTGCTCTGTCCAGGGATGGAGCTGGTGGATGCTAAATATCCCTGGTCAGCAGGCAGGAGAACCCCTCCCAGGCTGGAGGCTTTTGGGGGGAGCTGCTGAACTGCAGGAGAGGAGCAGCATGAAGGGTTGAAGCTCTCGGAGATACTGGCAATTATATCTCTTGGCAATTCCCTGCTGGAAGGGCTGAGCCGCCCTTGTGGGAAGAAACCCTTCAGCAGTGGGAAGGACAGTGCCATCTCTCCTGGGGTCTTGCTTTGCTCAGGTTGTGTCTTCCCTTATCCCTGCTCTCGTGGTTCCTGTCCCATCTTCACACTCCCGTTGCAGGGTTTGTGGGATTTCCTGGGTTGGTGTAGAAAAATATTTCGTGTCCAGCAGCTGACAGCGGAGGAGAGCGCAGCTGGGCCAGGGCAGTGCAACCCCCTCCATCCCTCCCTCCCTCCCTCCCTCCATCCCTCCAACATCCAGCCTGCCCAGGTGTCTTGGCCACCTCCCATCTGCCACCCAGCCCACGCTGGGAATCGCTGCTTGTGTCTTCACCCCAGCCATGGAAAATTGCTCCCAGCCTGAGTCACCAGTGAGGGCAACTACCCTGCCTCTCCTTCTGGAATTGAGGCCATTTAAGGAAAATCCTGGGAAAATGTTGGGGTTTTTTTGTCTTTGTTTTCTCTTTCATCGTGAGCTGGGGGTCTGTGGGGAAGGTGCTGCATACCCCAAGGGGTGGGGAGGCTCTGCAAGCACCAGCTGGGAGCACCAGGCTGGATTTTGGGGCTGACCCAGGTGGCCAGGTCAAAGCAAGGGGCACAGCCAGAACCTCTCAGCAGCCTTGGCTGAATCAGAGGGGAAATATCTCCTCCCAACAAGCTTGGGAGCAGCAAATGATATTCACTTGGGGAATTATTTCATCCCAAAGCTAACTGGGAAATACGTTTTTAAAATCTGACTATTTTATTTTATGGTTCTTAAAAAGATATGTTGGGTTTTGCGGGGTTTTGAAAATTATTTTCCTTTTAACAGATGTTTTAATATATTTTCCTTTTAATGCAGATGTATGTGCAAAGAGATAAGCCTGTACACAAAAAAGAAGGATTTGGTGAGAGTCATGAAATCATTTAGTTTTGAAAAGACCTCTAAGGTCAGGGAGTCCAGCTGTTAGCAACAAGAGAATTATTTCTGTTGTCTTTCCATGTTCACACCCCTTTCCCTCTGGGATAACCAGAGTGGTGGCTGGTTTTGCCTTGGCCAGCAGGCTGAGAGCTCTGTGACCCATCCAGAACCAACACCTGGCTTTGGGCTCTGCCCGCAGGACCCATTCTTTGGGTGCCTTTTGGAGCTCCCCGTGGAATTTTTGGCAGGGAAGGAGACTGGCTGGGAGCCTGGGTGGCAGTGGCTGAGCCTGGGTGACCCTGTACAGGGGCTGCCATCACCCCCTGCCCCAGCAGGTGCCAGCTGGTGCCCGGGAGGGTGACAGGGCGCTGTCCCCCCATGTCCCTCGGTGTCTCTGCACTAATGACTCGCAGGAGGGACAAGCGCCTGTCACACCCCGTGCTCCCCCCCGGGCCCTGTTGGCTGCAAACACGTTTGTTTTTTTTTTCTAAGGACACACATGAAAGAGATTCTGAATCAACATGACTACAGCTCTGTTAAGGCGGGCTCCCCTGAACCGGGAGGTCACCTCACATCGCTGTGCTCACAGGACCACAAACAATGTATTCAGCAGCAGCCGCGTGTCAGTGCCTGCGCCGGCCGGCCACTCCCGGGCTCCTCGGGAGCAAGCTGGGGGGTGCTGTCTGGGTTTTTGCCATTCTCCTCTGTCCCCTTTAAGGAGTTTGGAAAAGTCTTATTTTTAGCCTTCTGTGTTTTGGAGTCAGATACACTTTCATATAAACAAGCTACTTTTTATTGTAAAATCTAGCAATGATTACATTCTTTTCATAAGGAGGAGACTGTAGATGGACTGTTGGGTTGTCCAGTGTGGTTGGAGAAGAAGATTTTCTTCCTCCAATCCATGGTCACTGCTGGAGTTCGATAAATGTTGATTCTGTAAATAAACCTCTCTCTTTTCCGCCTCGGACATGGCAAGGTGTGGGTGTGAGTTCTTTATGTTGAAAGCGACAGGGGGGATTCACTGATTTCTTATTACTCTGAGGGTATTCAGAATAACTGGGAAGTGCCCAGGGTAGAAAGGCTGTGAAAATCTCCCTGGTGTCCCTGACAGGAGGCTGCTCGTGGCACAGCAGTTACAGATCTGTAATGTGCAATTAAGGCTTTCTCAAAGGGTTTCTTGATGTATTTGTGCAGGCTCAGCCATTCTCGGGTGGCATCAAGAGCCTCCTGGTGAACCCTGTGCTTGGTCTTCCTTGTCTGTCTGTCTTTTAACTGGGGGTTTATTTCTGTGATGAAGTCTCAGCTGCTGGGGGTGCTCCAAATCTCCTCTGAGGCTGTCCAGCCGAGCCAGCAGCCGTGTGCTGTCACAGCTGGACATCACATGGGACAGAGGGCACCTCCCAGGCAGGGTTTGGGCTCTGGGCTGGGAAAGGCTGAGGAGCAGCCAGCAGGGACACGCTCCAGGTCATTGGTAGCAGGCACCTCACACTGCCCTGCCCCACACCAGGCAGGTCCCCACACAAGGGGAGAAGTTTTTCAGCAGAGTCCCCTCTGTAGGGACACAGGAATCCTTCACGCAGGCACAGCCAGCACCCGTGTGTTTGTGTGTGCTGGAATATTTAGGGGGAAGGAGCTGCCTGCCAAGGATTTGCCTGAGCTGGAGAGATGGTGTGTCCAGACCGGACCTGATCGGAATTGATGAGCCCCTGAAAGTCCCCTCACGCATTTCCCTGCTTCCCAAATAAGGGAACCTCTGAGCAAAGCACTGCTCCAAGCCATAACTAAGGTTCTGCAGACAGTCTGCTTCCAGCTCTGCTGAGTGCTGTCATCAAAAATCATCCTGGGCGTTCCTCCTCCTCCTTCCCCAGCCCTCACCCAGGCTTGGGGAAGCCATGGGAAATGGAATTCAGAACATCCAGGGAAGCATCCAGGTTAGGGTCAGCCCAGGGTGCTCCATCACCCAGCTGTCCTCCACATGAGCCTCCTTTGCACCTGACAGCACTGAAAACACTTTTCCCCAAAACTTTCATCCACTGCTGCCCTGGGGAGAGTGGCAGTGACTATCACAGGTCTCTTGGTTGTACAGGGATTAATCCAATGGGAGCTCAGGATCCACAGCCACTGAACCCAGCTGGGAATGAGCTTTCTCTCCCACACCATGAGAATTCCAGGTAAGAATTCCAGGCATTTCTTCTGGGGCTGTTGGCTCTGACTGACCACAGGAGGCTGCACTGGAGTAAGAGGGCATTTGCCACTTGGGAAAAGATTTGTCAGTCCCACATGTGGGTGTGTGTGGGGCTCTCCCACTGCTCCCAGCTCCCTCCTGGTGTCCCAGCCAGGAATGTCCCGTGTCACACCCCTGTGCCCAGCTGAGTGAGGTCCCTGAGGTTGCACTTTGGGGAGTTTTCAGCCACAGCAGCAATCCCAGATGTGTGGGGGCTCATCCCCTTCCCAAATTAACTCCATATGTAACGCCGCTCCGAACGGAACAATAAATTAGGGTTGATTATTTTTTGGGTTGGGCTTTCTTTTTTTTTTTGTTTTTGTTGCATATTTTTGCATGTCGCATATTTTAATGCCTCTCCGAAAATATAAATAAAACATTGGTAACCATTAGAAACCCCTTAGAATCCGGGAAGCGCCGAAGAATTTATTTGTTTGCCGGGGGATCATACATATTGTATTAAAACTATATAAAGGCTTTAATAAAATGGCAAAAAATAAAGCAAGAGCGAAGGCTCTCAATCTGCGCTGAGAGGAGGGAAGTGATCTTTCTTTGATGCCTATTAAATGTTCCAGCAGATGAAACCCTATATTCTGCCAGGAAATGAGTTTGCCACGAGCCGATTGGGCGCTGTCGTGTGTGCTCGACTCTACCACTGTCATCCCTCTTCCTCCAGCAGCAATACATTACCCCGCCTCCATTTTTCATTCCTCACTGCCCGAAATGCAAATTCCCTCTCTGTTGTTTATATTAGGTTTTCAAATATATGGAAATCCAGATATCTGGAGGAAAATGTCAGGGCCGGGAACGCTCGTGATCTGTCTTTTCCCCCCAGCCTGACACTTCTCTCTGTTGCTTACGTGAGAGCCCCTGAGGAGCGTTCAGGGGAGAGGGCCAGGGGTGCTGAGGGGGTGCAGGGGTTGCTGAGGGCTGGGGGGGTCACTGTTTGCACGGATTTGTCACCTCTGTAAAGCTGAACGTGTTGTCTGGGGAGCAAAAGGGACACATTGTGCAGGGATGAGCAGAGCAGAGGAGAGGGGTGGGCTCTGCCTGGGGCCCAGCACCCGGCTGGGCACTGCCTGGTCAGGATGGACATTCAGGCAGTGGTCACTGGAATGGGCTCCCAAGCACCCTGCCCTCCCAGCCTGAGTCTGCTGGGGTTGGGAGAGGGGCTGGGTGCCCTGGGGTCAGCAATGAGCTCCCACATCCCTGCTGCTCCTGCTGCTGCTGCTGGAGAAGGGAGGTGTCAGCAGGTGGGAACAGACCCTGCAGCTTCAGGAGGAGTTTGTGGCCAGATCAGGCTGAGTTGCTGCAGATCCCCTCAGATTTCTCAAGACAGAGGTGTACAGATAATCTAAATAAGGGCAGACGTGGCCTTGCAGAGCAGAGAGCTGTGGGGCTGTAAGCTCAGGGGTGCTGGTGAACTGCTCATCTCGCCCCCCCTGACCCTGCTACACCTTTGCCATGGTGGTCCAACCCTTGGGGCTTGTGCCTGTGCTGGTTTATACTGGGCAGACCCAGATCTGCCTTGCCCTCAGCCCAGTTTCAGGCCGCAGCCTCTCAAAAGCCCCCATTTCCAATCTCCCAGTGCCCAGCCCGTGCTGGTGGCACTGCTGTGGCTAGCTGGGGTTAGATGGGAGCAATCCCTGTCACCAGGGGCACCATGCCATGCTCTGCCAGCCAGGAGGAAGCAGCAGAGGCATGAGGGGAAGGGACAAAACTTCCATGTGGGCACGGACTGTGACTGACACACCGATAATGAATGCGAGTTTGCATCCATTGCTCCTCTATGAGTAAGAGCTATTTTAGGCTCTGGCAGCTTGAGAGGATGATCTGAAGGCAAAAAAAATCACTGTCTCCCAGTGCTGGAGAGAGCCTGATGTGCCTCATATGGTGTCACCACAATTCCTCCAGCAGCTCCGAGGAGGTTGCACATGCAGGAAACCGTCACTGGAGTCAGCACAACGTTTGTTCCTGGGTTGTTCCTCCATGCAGGGACTTGAGGAGCTGAGGGAACAAAGTGTGACAGCAAATCCCCTCTTAACAGGGCTTTATGTTCCCATTTCTGAGCGAGTGTGTGAGACCTGCCCACGCCAAGGGCTCCTGCACGTGGTTGTCATTGCTCCTGGCACGGCGCTCAGCCCGCAGCCCCACGCAGAGAAACCAGCCCCAGACAGTCCTGGTTTTGGAATTGGGCAGCCAAGGGGAGGCTCTGGGACTTGTTGGACACCTCTGAGCACAGTCTCTGCCTCTTCCAGCAGCCAAGATGCAGCACTCAAATGTATTTGCAAAGAGAATCATGAAAGGTTGTGAGCACAATCTCACTGAAAGCTGTGTCGGAATAATTGTGCACACACAGAGAGAAATCTTTTCATCTGCTCACTCAGCTCTGCACCAGCACTCCTCCAGCACAGAGCAGCAAAGAGGTCACACAGTCTTAACACACACAAAGGCCACAGTCCTTTTAGCTGGATGTTTTAACACCCAGCAGAACACGGTATTTCTGAAATCACAGGAGCAACTCCAGGATTAAGAAATGAACAAGCAACAAAAACCACCCCCCTCTGCTGAGCCCCATCCCAAACACACTCAGAGGAGCAGCTCCTGCAGCTCCTGCACCCAGAGCACGGGGGAGGGATGGCCCTGCCCGTCCCTGCCTGTCCCTACCACGGACTGGGGACCCTGGGGCTTTGCAGGGGGACTTTGCACAGGGATTTGCACAGGAGTTTGCAGGGGGGATTTTGCACAGGAGCTGGCTCTGCTTGGACCCCCTCTGCCACACCACCATGCCTGGAGGTATTTGGTGCCATCACAGACACACAGGGAGATGTTCACCTCCCTGTGCACCAAGGGCACAGCACCCCTGTGCTTCTCTGATTCAAGAAACCAAATTGCCATGCCCAGGATTTTCTTCCTCCGGGGTCCATCAGAAAGAACTCCTGGCAAAGGGAGACCAGACCCAAGGGGATTTTTGGGGCACGGGGCTTGCATCCTCCATCACCTCAGCTGGAGACGCTGGCGTTTCCCACAGAGCAGAGTTAATATTCTCTGTGCCTGCAGCAGCAGCAGCTCCAGCCCTCTCCTCCTCAGCTCCCCCTTCCCAGGCTGAATGTTTTGGCAGACTTCTTGTTCCAAACCAGTGGACCTTGTAACGCCTCGGAATGCATAATCCAAACCTCCCTGCCTAGGGAAGGCAGGAGCTGGGACAAAGCAGTGTGCACCTCCTATCCTTTAGTTACTGGTTCAAGCTGTGTGGAAGGAAAAAGGGGTTTTCTCTATGTTCTCTTCTCTTCCTGCCCTGGCCTGCCCCACTGAGCCCCTCAGACCCACACAGGCCTCGAGGAGCTCTGGGGCTGCATTCCCTGCTGGGAACAAGCCAGCTCTGCACCCAGGATCATCAAAGAACACCTTCCCCTGGTGTTCTGTGGCTAGTGGTCCCTGTTACAAGGCAGCTCCAGCTTTTGGAGGACCTCAGAGCTGCTCCAAGGCCACACGAGAGTGATGAAGGGAACAATCAGGAGTCTGTGACAGAGAGCATTTCCACTCTTGTCTGCCAGGACAGGTGAGCCCAGGTGAGTGTTTTGCCTGTTCTGCTGCCCCTGAGCCTCTCAGAACACAGAAACAGCTACTGCAGGTCCTCCTTCCTCTGAGCAATGAAATGATCGTTTAAAAATTAAAAAAACTTTGAGAAAAGGAATCCCTTTGGCCGTGGTGAGATCCTGAGCACAGAGAGCAGATCCCTCACAGCAGAAGCTGTCACACACTGTCACCGAGGGCAGAAAGCACTGCCCACACACTCGACCCCAGCACAGGCAGTTTGAGGCTGATAGCAATTTGCAACGGGTTTATTTCACCAGAATGAATTAATACAGGAAAATAATTTGCAGATTACAACAATTCCTTCAGCAATGTATGACTCAGAGCCAGGCACACAGCCAGCACCGAGACTCAAATTATTTGCAGCTCCGCGCTCTGGCAAGGTCTGGTTTGAAGCAAACCCTAATGAGATGCACGACTTCATTCTGGGCCACGTGAGCACGAGAACCTGAACCTCATCCTGATGAACCACTGCCCCTGACAGCCCAAATTTCCAGTGCAATTGGGGCTCACTTCCTGCAGGTGAAGTGTCTTGGTCACCAGAGCCTGGGCTGTCCCTGCAGGTGCTGCACAGCCCCCAGGACCTGGGCAAGGACGTCAGGTTTGCCCCTCAATTCATTGCAGCTGCAGGTGATGCATCAGAGTGAAGGCTCTCCACTGATGATCCGTACAAACAGGCCATCCATCATTAGGGAAGGTCAAGTTGCAGATGAATCCCATTATTTTACAATCATGTCCTTCCCCCCCTTGCCCTTGGTTGGGTCCCCAGCAGAAGGTGAAGCTCTCAGGAGGTGTTTCCAGCTGCCTGCAGCTCGGTGCTCTTTGGAACAAGTGGTGATGGAGCACAAGGTGTCATGGGTGGCTCTTTGTCCTGTCAGAGGCTGACGAAAATAAATCCCAAAGGGATGTGCCAGCTCTGCAGGTGGAACCTGAACTCCTCGGTTCTGCAAAGACCCCTTGAAGCAGAGAGCAAGGAAAAACTCTTAGTTCACAAGAGCCTGTGGTGGATGAAGATTCCAGGTCTGTTTGTGAGCTCTCCCACAGGTAGCTCCTGCCCAATGGCTTTGGTGACCAATCCAACCCCCCAAGTTCAGCCTCAGCTTGGAGTACCTGATTAACACGGGTTCCCTTGGTCCAGGAGGCAGGAGACCAACCTATTTCAAGATCTCTCTAACTCACAGATGTCTCTGAACATGCTGTTTCCTTTTAGCCACCAACAAAGCCTGAAAACAGGGGCCCAACTGGATCATGAAGATGCTAAAGCTGGAAGAAGAGAGGAGTGAGGGAGGGAGACAGCCAGGCACAAAGTCAGCATGTGGTAGGGAGAACCAGGAAACATCAGGGCATGTGTTTAGGTGGCTCTTTGTGTTTCACCTCCTTCAGCTCTGTCTTACAGGAGCGAGTGTTTATCCAGGCTGCTCTGGAAGCCCAGCTTTGGGAAGGGAAGAGTTGTCCTGGAGCTCTTCAGCTCCACATCCCGGGCTGGAGTCTCAGCATACAGTGTGGGAATAAAACCTCCTCCTCCTCCCCCTGTGCACAGGATGTGTTCCTTTCTTCTGTCACAGGACAAACCAGAAGAGAAGAGAAGAGCTGCTGCCTGGCTGTGCCTGGCAGAGGCGCCGTGTCTGAGCGCGCCGGGGTGATGGGCGGTGTCACGCCTGCATCATTTAAATTAACAGCACTAAAACAACAATGCTATTTTTAATATTTAAAGAGCCCCTTTGAAGAGTGGGAGAATCTGTCACCTTTCCTGGTGGGTTTGAATCCTGTGTTCTGAGGGTTTTTTTTTTACTTCTCTGATTAAAGCAGTTGCCTGCATGAGGAACAGCTACACATGATGTGCTGGGAGGGGGTGTGGGGCTGAGGCACGTCCTGGGGAGCAGCTCCTGCTTGTAGGGTGGATTTGCTGGGTTTTCTTCGTGGACCTCCCACCCTGGTGTGCTCCTCATGCCAGAGGCAGAGGGCAGCTGGCCAGGCAGTGCTTTCCTGGGTTCCTGTCCCTGCTGGGATGCTGACAGTAGGTTTGGAGCATCCCGGGCCTGTGGCACCACAAGTGGCACCACTCTTTGGTTTTGGTTTGATGGGGAGAAACTTCCTTCCCCCCTCTGTTCCCAGTCCATTCTCCAGTGTCTCTAAGCACTCAAACCTGATGGGATCTGAGTCTAACCCTGACCCAAAACACTCCTTATCCCCTGGAAAGTGAATTTTTTTGTGCAAGCCCCACAATTTTCATCCAAGAGACATCCAGCTGGTGCTGAGGGTGGGCAAGTCCCTTCACCTGCCCTGCAGGTGTCACCACTGCTGTTGTGGGAGCACAAGGCTTGGCCTGCCCACCCTGCTGGGTGCTCCTGCTGAGCTGCACCACCTGCAGTTGTTTGTGCTGAGTTTTGCTCTGCTTTCTTTTGGGCCAGGCCTGCAATTTGTCAACAGGGTTCTGATTTCTGATCTCCTCCCAGGGGTCTTATGTTTTTGGACAGCCATAAATATTCTGCAAATACAGCGGGTTCTCCCTTTCTCCCAAAATGAGGACAGATGGGACATGAAACTCACATTTCCCTGCAGCCCCTGCACGGGGGACAAGAAGGAGGAGGCAGAGCCTCCTCCTGCACTGCTGACATTGGATCAGAGGGGATGCTGTTCATCTGTCCAGCTGCTTTTCCCCCTCCCTGGATTCCAAGGACCCTGGAAATGTTTGCTAAGAACCAGGAGTGGGAGCTGCCTGTGGGTGACCAGGGGCTGGGATCCAAAATCCAAACTCAGCCTCAGGGCTCTTCCTCTGCTGGAAATGCATCTTCCCAAGTGGAATGCTGGGAAGTGGAGGAGAAGGGCCCATTGTCAGCCCAGCCGCGGCAGGGAGAGGAAAATAATGTTATTGGAGGGAAAAGCCTATTAGGATTCTGCAGCTCCGAAAAACACATAAGTCTGAAATAAGACTGATGAGATCTTCGCTGGTGCGGTTGGGTTGCATCAATGGCCCTTCGGAGGATGCGATTGCCAAAAGCTTTCACTGTAATTACCACGCTAATGGCCGGCGGTGACATCACTCGGGCCCGAACGCGATGCTTGTTTTGGATGCGTTTCAGGAGCGGGGGCTTCTCCTCGGCTGGCGGCTGAGGCCCATCATCCTTATTGCCTGTGCTCTGCTGACCATCCTTCTCAGCTCCCTCCTGGGCTGCTGGCTCCCCTCCAGCCCGGCCCCGCTGTCCGGCATTCCTCTGCTTTTTAAGGCGCTTCTGGGACCGCCAGCTGAGGACGGCAATTTGTCAGCACCGCCGGGCTGGGATCGGTGGGGTGGGAAGCTGGGGGAGAGCCGCGCATCCCCTTTTATTCCTCGGGCATCCTTAAAAGGCTTTTCTAAGCGCTGATTTACACTCTCCTGGCATGGCCCGGAGCACACCCGCACCTCGGTAACCTTTGGGCAATCCCCGCTCCCGGCGCGCATCTCACAGCCGGTGGGGACAGGCTGATCCCCATCCTCCCCGGCGCCTCTGGGCTTACAGGAACATTTTAATTAACCTCATTATCCGGGATCATTTCGGCACTCACGCAGACAGGGTTTTACTGCTCCGAGGAGGGCTCTGGCTCCCAGGGGCAGCCGGAGCCGGAGGGGCCGAATATTTGTTTCTGCAAAGCCCCGGGGCGGGCGATGCCGGGGCTGGGAGGGACTGGAGGTGCCCAGCGGTGCGGGCTCATCCCGGCCCCTCCACTGACCCAGCCACCCCTGGGTGCTCCTGGAGGAGGGATCTGAAGGAGAGGCAGCCACAGGAACCGGTTTCCCCTGGGCGCTGCTCTGCCGGGTGCTTTTCTCCCCGGGATGGGGCCGGCGGGGTGTGCCCGGCTCCCTCCGCTCCTCCCGGCACCAGCTGGGGACGGATTGACAGCGCCTTGTTAAACCTGACAGAGCATCACCTCTAAGGAGTGGGAGAAAGCAAGGCTTTTAATTAAAAAAAAAAAAAAAAAAAGAAAAAAAAGAAAAAAAAAAGGCAAGTCATGATTTCTGCCTTTCCTGTTCAGCTCCTCTGGCAACAGCGTTTAAAAACATCAAATTGATAGTCCTGTCAGCTGTGCCCATGGGCTACTGCTCCCTGCCCAGCCCTCCCACCGGGCTCTGCCTTTAAAGGCGAAGGCACCGCTGTGTGACTGTCCTCGGGGACATTCATTTTCTCTCCTACGGTCTCGCCGGTTGTCACCGGCAAATATCCAGCCAGGCTGCCGCCGCCCCGCTGCTCCCAGCAGCATCCTGAGATACAGGTACCCGGCACCGAGGCTGGCAGGGGGCCCGGGGGTCACAGGGACACCAGGGCAGGGTGTGCAGGATGCCAAGGGGGTTTTCCATTCACTGATTCCCCGACAGGCATGTGGAGTTTCCTCATTCTGGGGTTCCTTCTGCCCCCCAAGCAGGTGAATGAGGATGGGCAGTGCTGTCTCAGGGCTCCTGCAGCAGCAGCCACAAGCCACTGGTTCTCCAGCAGAAAGGAGCTGTGAGAGCAGTAATGACTCTGAGAGCTGCCTCGTCCCTTCTGTGGAAGCCCAGCTGCCAAGGGCTGCCCCGTGCCCAGTTCCTTCTGATCCTTCCTGTTTCCACAGTGCCTCCAATGCTGCCAGCGGTGGGAGGGAGGGGGGTCAGCTCTGCGCAGGGAGCAGGGGCTGTTCCTGCTGATATTGACTGTGAAAACACCATTCCACTCTTTGCTCAATTCTTCCCAGATTTGGAACGGGAAAATCGCCACTTTGTTAGGGTTTTTTTCCTTAGAAAACCCTCTTTTTAAAGACAAGAAAAAAAAAAACAAAAAAAAAACAAAAAAACAAACCAAAACAAACAAACAACAACAACAAAAAAAAACAACAAAAAAAACCCAAAAAAAAACAAAACAAAAAACACAAACAAACAAACAAACAAACAAAAAAAAACAAAAACAGAAAAAGGGAAAAAAACACAAAAAAACCACAAAAAAACAAAAAACAAAAAACCCAAAGAAAAAAATAAAAAAAAACCCAAAACAAACAAACAAACAAAAAACCCCCCAAAACAAAACAACAACAACAACAAAAAACCAAAAGCCAAAACAAAACAAAAAAAAAACCCAAAACCCCAGATAAACTTCGTTTAGTGGTTTACAAGGGAAATTGCCCCTTGGAAAAGGCTCTGAGCAGCATCTCTGAGGGTCTCACCAAGGCAGGATCCCCTGGCTGTGCCTCCCTGATCCCCAGCCTAAGGAGAGTTGCACCCACACAGCGAGAGCCCAGCTCTGGAGCATCCCAGCCCTGCTCTCCTTCAGCCTCCTGACCCCGCTGTGCTCTGTCCCAGTGTCACCAACCTCGTGGCCTCATTTGCAGCCCCCTAACGAGGCTGGGTGTTCCCCAGGCTCTGCTGGAGCAGGGCAGCCTCGGCGCCAACTCAAGGTCTGTTCCTGCTTGAGCGATCAACATCATTTCCATACTATAATTACATTGCCCAATCCTCTCCTGATTTTACTGCTATCTTGTAAGGCGTCCCGGTTGTGAGTAATTTAAAGCCCGTATGAGATGTCAGGCTCTGTGAAACAATCACCCCTCAAAGAAATATGGGCCCAGATAATAATTGATAAGTCCCATTAGGCGGCGGGGCCCACGTTTCCCGCTCGGCCTCCTCCGCCGCGGCCTTGTTTGCTCCCTCAGGGCCACCTTGGCTGCTCGGCCCCTTTGGGAGCCAGCCTCGGGAGCTCAGGGGAGGTTTTTGGGGTGGAGGGGCAGCCCTGAAACAGAGGCTGGGCAGAGCTAGAGAATGAAGGAGATATTTATTAAAAGGGGAGGATTAGCAGAGCGGAGCTCAGCGCTGCTCTCAGCCCAAAATCTCAGCCACCAGCAGCCCTGACAGGTCAGGCTGAGATCTCAGGGTCGGCCAATGACCCTGCAAGGCCGTGTCAGGGGGTCTGGAAAAGGAAAAGCTGCTGGACACCAGCCTTGGATTTCCATGGCAGGCAGATCCCTGGCCAAGGTCCAGGTGTGTTCAGGCTCCGAGGCTCGGAGCATCCCACATCCATCTGCCTGTGCCCCCTGGCTGGAGGGAGCCTCCAGTCCTTGCCAGATCTGAGCTGTCCAGGGCACTGTTTGTCCCATCCCAAGAAGGTTTCCAAAGCAAGGAATGATCTCTGGCTGTCTCTGGGTGTTCTGTACCCAAACCTCAGTGTGTTCATCCCTCGGTGGGAATCGCAGCAGCTCTGCCATGGAAAAGTTCAAATTCCCCTGATGCCTTAGAAAGGCTGACCTGAAACAGAGGCTGGGCAGAGCTAGAGAATACAGCAGATATTTATTAAAAGGCTTCCAGGACCCACCCTGGGCATTACAGGAGCCTGACCAAGGCTGCACCCAGGGTGGGTTGGGAATGGCCACACAGAATGGCTGCCTGATCACGAGATTTTACATTTTTATCAGTTTTGGTCCATTTGCATATTGGGGTTTAATTGTCCAATTACAGCTCCAGGCTGTGAGGTCCCATCCTCTTGTTCCTCCCTTCAGCCCACCCTTGTTTGTGCTTTTGGGCTGAAAGTTGTCCTTGGTCTTCAGCAGAAAAAGATTTGTTTTGTCTGCTTGTTCTGTGAAGAGAGCTGACTGGCACTTAATGTGAGGCTCAGAACTACATCCTTAGGCAGCACAGAATCTGAAACTATGAAAGCTGAAATCTAAAGCATTAGAGCTGGGGGAGAGGGTGGTTTCTCACTGCTGGACAGGTTCAGCCTCCTCAGTTCCAGGATTCCAATAGTTCAGCTGGATTTACAGGTGTGTTTGCACAGAAGGCACGTCAGGAGCGCTGGCTGCCACCTGCAGTGGCTCTGTGGGTTTGTCTCGGTAGTTTCTGCCCATCCTCATTGACAGGCAGTGGTTTGGTTTATTTCTGTCTCTTCTTCTTTGTTTTTCTAAAGTTCTGTTTCAGCCTTCTGATGTTTTGCATTTTTTTGAAGGAGTTTCTCACGTGCTTTCCATGTAAACAATGATTGTTTTGCATTTCTTTCTGGAGGAGGAGAGAATTGACGGACTGTTGGTTTGACCAGTGTGGTTGGAGAGGATGATTTTTATCCTCCAATCCATGGTTCACTGTTGGAATTCTATAAATGTCGAGGTCTGTAAATAAACTGCCCCTTTTTCACCTTGGACATCTCAGTGCCTGAGTGTCGTTCTTTTGTGTTGAATTGCGAGTCCCTGGTTTGCGGTTTTTAACACCTTATGTCCAAATTTTTAGTGGTTGTACGGCTTACAAATTCCCTTTAAACCTCTAAATTTTTAATTAAAGAATAGAGAGCAAACTTAACTTTGTGTTGTCTGCAGCCAGGAGAGGTCCTACCCATGAGGGATGAATTATGCAGGTGTGAGGGAAGGGCTGGCTGGTTTTGATGTGCTACTTCATAATTGCATAAACCACTGCACTCCCAAATCAGGCAAGCATTATTTTACACATTCAGTAGCCTTTAAAAAAGAGTGACAGCTAATTTGTGACGTTCCGTAGGAAAAACAAAAAAAACAAAACCCGAAACAAAAAAAACAATTCCAACAGGAATTTTTAAAAGTTGCCAAAACTCAGGCATTGTCTCCAGCAAAGGTGAGGAGTTTAGAATGGAAAAATCTTCCTGGGAAAGAGATTTCTTTTCCCTTTGGATTTAGGAGGAGATACCACAAGTTGAAAGATGTGGAGGACTTAATTTGGGGAGGGGTTTTACCTTCAGGGCAGGTTTGCCCTCTGTGGTCAGGCAAGACCCTCAGCTGTGAGACCTGAGGCACAGAATGAGCATTCAGTACTCTGGGGGTGACTTTTGGGGTGAAACTGGGAACTCTTCGTGTCGACTTTGACCTGTTTGGAAAAGAAGGTGCCTTCTCAGGAGGGAGTTTACTATTGGAAATCTTTTATCTCTCCCCCGGAGTGAGCTCTCAGAGATGGAAATCTGTGTTTCCCAGAATGGAGATCCTGGAGAAATGTTCAATTCATAAACACTGAAACAACCTTATTAGAACGACACGATCTGACAGCTGTTAAAGCATTATAATAAACCAGAGGAAATAAAGAAATATCCCATGATTTGTTACTATCTTTGAAATGTTTAAGAGAGTGAAGGAACTCAAAATGGATCAGTTTTGATCTTGGATTATTTAATCGAAAACCTCATCAAGCTGAGGCAGTCCCTTGGGGTGTTTTGATGTGGATGTAAAAGTGCTTTTGCAGGAAACATCTGGCACTGCAGGGATTCAATGGTTTCTCTCAAGAACCCCCTGAGCTCCTGTTGGCCAACAGGGCCCTGCCACCAGCCCTGGTGCTGATGGAATTACACAGAATTACAGAACATTTGAGGTTGGGAAAGACCTTTAATATCATCAAGTCCAACTGTAAACCCTAATCTGTTTATCCTAATGGAATTTCAATTAGAAATTCCCACCAAAGTCCATCAGCTCATCCCCACTGATGCCAATAACTTCTCTGGAGGTGGCTGGAAATCCTGCATTTATAAATGATGTGCAATTCCCCCAGCAAAGCCACCAGGTACAAACAGGGGCCATCCCTGTGCTGGTGAAGCTCCACTGGGGAACTGCAGCGACAAAATAAAAATGCAAATGTTTATCTCCACTTCTCTTTCAGGCTTGAGTGCTGGTGAAAGCAGCTTTACAAATTCCGAATCCATTGCCTCCCTGGAGAAATCCCGGCACTGTTTTGTAAGCAAAAGTAAAAGTCCTTGCCACACAGCTGCTGTGGGAGTTTTGACAAGAAAGAGACTGCTTTTCAAACACCTGGGTGGGAGCATTGATCAGGAATCACTCCCTGTTTGCCGGGGACAGGCTCTGGCAGCATTCCCTGCTGGAATAACAGGAGGCATCTGGCATTAAACTGTCCCCTCTCACCAGGTCACTTGTGGGATGGCATGTGCAGTGGCCATGGAGCAACCAGAGCCAGAGCCATGGCCAGGGAAAATGCCCATCCCTTTGGGCTGAATAACAATAACAATAATAATAATAATAATAATAATAATAATAATAATAATAATAATAATAATAATTTATATTATATTATATTATATAATATTATATTATATTATATTATTGTTATAGTAAATAAAATTATTCTAATTTGCTCCTTTGGTTTCTGCCTAAGCCCCCTCTGTCGCCCAGCTCCTTGCTCCAGAAGAACTGAAACTGGGAGACCAAAGGAGGCTGTGGTTTGATATTTCAGAAACTGAGATTTGGTCATTTGGGAGCTGTGTGCCCTGACCTGAGGGATGGAATTGGGACTGTGGAGTTGAGACTGAGCCCAGGGGTGAGTCCAGCACTCCAGTGCTGAGAGAGCTTTGCTGGGAGAGTGACTCTCACTCGGTCTGCCTGTTCCAGGTGTGCTGCCTTCGCTCACAAACCATCTCTCCTACCCCTTTCTCCCTCTACCTTGTGTTGTAAATTTGCTGCCATTAATTAATTCACAATTAAGCTCCGTACAGCAACCGCTCACTCCGAGAGGGGTGGTTTCAGATAATCTCCATTTGTCAAAAGATGTGTCTGTGCTCAAAGCCACGAGGAAAACACGAGGAGCTCCAGGGGGTGAGATGGGGAACAGAGAGAGAGGAGCAGCTCAGACGAGGAGGGACAGAGAGGGAAAGCAAAGCTCTGGATTCAGCAGTGCCCAGTGTCCTCCTCCTTCCCTGACTCCAGTGCTCCCAACAGACAGAGCACGGGGCTGCCATGGCCTCCAAAGCCTGGTGTAGATGGAGCTTGAGCACAGCTGAATTCAGCACTAATCCCTGCAGGAAGTGTGGAAAGTCATATTTAATCCGTGCCAGCCCATAACCCGTTTGTGGTCTAATTGCTGCCCACTAAACAAGCAATAGATATCCAATTATGGGAGCGTGTTCCCATTGTCCCGTATCCTGCCGTAGCTCAGAGGCTCAGGGAAGCATTTAACTGGTAATAAACAAAGTGCAAGGTTTAATTTGAAAGGTTATTGCAATTTCATAGGAGTGAGTGCTGAGGAGCATTTGCAGGGGGAATTGCAGGAGCCCTTCTCATGTGTGTGGCAGCCTGGGGAAGATGAGGTGAGCCCTGGCTGGGTTGCTGGAATGCCAAATGGAAGGAATATGGGAGCTGAAAAAGAGACCCAGGAAGTCAGGAAAAATCAGGAAAAACCCCTGGCTGTTACTGTGGACAGATCAGGGAAAACTTCCCTTCAAGGAGTGGGAACTGAGGAGAGAACAACAGGTCAGCAGGGAATGCAGGAGAAAATAGTGCTGGAAATATCCCAACGCCCTGGAGCTGAGCCTGGTCTGGCACAGTGTCTGCTGCCCTGATCCCCATGGAGAACAGGCAGAGCAGAACTGCAGGACTGGGGATGAAGGGCTGGAAGAATTTCTCCTTGAGGAGATCCTGGCTGGGCTGAGGCAGTGCAGGACAGCACCACTGGGATGGGAGTGTTGAGATGGGGAAAGGCTGCACAGCCAGAAATGAATGGGCTGTTCTGGGAGAGGTGGAGAACAAAAAGGTCTTCCTTCCTTCCTTCCTTCCTTCCTTCCTTCCTTCCTTCCTTCCTTCCTTCCTTCCTTCCTTCCTTCCTTCCTTCCTTCCTTCCTTCCCTCCCACCGTGCAGGCGCTGTCTCTTCCAGGGAGCAGCAGGAGCAAGGAAAAACAAACAAGCCTAACGAAGTGCTTTGGCAATTATACAGACAAACAAATCACTTTCCCAAATTGCTTCTTTGGGGAATTACAGCTCCTGGAAATGAAACACAAACAGATTATTAAAAAAGAGCTTCCCGTTGGGAGAGAAGCAGTATTTACCAGAGAAGATGTGCCTAGCTGGACCTCTAATTGCTGTTCATTAGCTCATATTGATTTAATTAGTTGCTGCACTCAGGTCTAAATTGCCTGCTGGCCTCAGCAGGGATTTAGGAGCCAGGGCACATCCCTGACCTGCTGGGCAGCGATGGAGTGGGGTCCCCTCTGCCACAGTGGGGGCACAGCAGAGGAGTGGGGTCCCCTCTGCCATGGCAGGGATCCCCTCTGCCACAGTGGGGACACCATGGCAGGGCAGGGGTCCCTTCTGCCATGGCAGGGATGCAGCAGGGACATGGATTGGGATTGGGATTGAGGATTGGGGTTCCCTCTGCCATGGCAGTGGTGGGCAGGGACAGTGGCACATCCCTGTGGGTTGCTCCTCTCAGGGACCCTGTGGCATCATCGAAGCACTAATTAACTGAAGCAATTAGAGAGGGTGTCTTCATAACACAGAATTAAAGTGTCTAAAGGCGTGGTGAGATCCATCACTGGATGGCTGTGGGAGTGGGAGGTGGTGGGAAAGCAGGGGCTCAGTGTGAGGCTGTGGGGTCATGGGCAGTTTTGGGGGCACAGCCCCATCCTCTGCTCCGGGACATGCTGGGAATGCACAGCCCAGACACTTCCCAACCCAGAACCTGAGGGCTATTAACTTCCCTGATTAAGCAGCCTTTGGGGAGGGGCTGTTTGGCAGATCCCTGCTTTCTAATTGCAGGTGATTAATGGGGAGCTTCAGTTCTGCTCAGAAATATCTGTAGTTCCCACTTTAAGGAAATCCTGGCTGGGACTTGCACTCTCAGCCAGCACTGAGCTCAGGACTGGTGCTCCTGCTGCAGGACACCTTCCCTGGATGGAGGTGCAGCAGCAGGCACAAGCTGGAATCCCAGGAATCCGGCCATGAGCTCCTTCCCACACACACAGGCAGTGCTGCCTTATCCCAGCCATCATTCCTGCAGGTTTTATTCCTGCAGCAGGAGCCAGGGATGCACAGAACCGTGGGAGCTGAAGGAGGAGGCCCAGGGGCATAGGGGGAGGATGCACTGTGAGCCATTCTCTTGCCTTGCAGTGGGATTGAAGGGAGAATTGGATCAGAGCACCTGGAGGTGCAGCGGCTGTTAAAAATGATCCTTTGTGCATCAAATCAGTATTCCAGGAGCTGCTCCAGATTCAATACATCAAAGGTTGAAGGATCATACAACCCTATTAGCTCCAAACTTTAATTTCCCTTCGGGGCTGGTGTGTTACAATGCAACTACAGCAGCAATTACAACTTTTCCTTCACTGACAACTTGTTTAGATCAATAATGTCCTCAGCATCTTGAATCGAGATGGGCTCCATCAGCTGGACAAGGAAAACAGCCAGAGCCCACGCTTCTCCCCCGTGACTGCACGGCCAGGACTGCTCCCCTGCCCAGTCTGGATTCCATGGCAGGCTCAGGCACCTGCAGGATTTTGCAAAGTTTGCCCTCTCCCCCTCTCCTCACCCAGCTGAAGATCCCCAGGCTCTCTGCTTTCTCTCCATCCCTTACTGGTGCCACGACCTTCCAGCTGCCCCTCTGGAGCTGGGGATGGGGATCAGGATTCCACAGAGCATCTGTGATGCCAGACCAGGGTACTGTGTGTCTCACAGCACGGACACACTCAGGGCATTGTCCACAGACCTCTCGGGGACATGGCTCAGTGCTGGACACACACAGCCGCTGCCTCCCCACAACAGCTCTGGGATTTTTCCTTTCACCCCTCTCACACCCAACGCTTCCCCTCAGACAAGGGAGGGGAGTTTGAAGCCCTCCTCCCTGTACTTTGACACAGCTGTGACACCCCCTGAGACGCTCCCCAGGGCAAGGAGCAGAGATCTCATTCTGATCAACGCCTGTGACACCAAACCTGCTGCCACAGTGCCTGGGGCACAGTGCCCATGTGCCAGCCCAGTTCCTGCCCCTTGCCTGAGCTGCTGCTCCCCCACACCATGGCACAGAGCCAGGGAGCACGGAGGAGCAGCAATAAATCTCCCCACTGAACGAGAGCTGACTTGGGAACTGGGAGGGAGAAAATCCCAACAGGAGTGAGTGTGGTCTCGGGCTCTGAGACAGATGGGCTGGCAGAGTCAGAAAGAGAGGGGTGTTGAGCTCATGGGCGGACTGGGAGGTTGTAATTGTGGTCCTTCAGTGAGGGACAGCACAGCTGATCCCTGGAAGGCTGGACACCTCCCTCTGGGCAGGTGAGGATGGGGATATAACATGGGTGTGATGCTGTTAAAGACTATAAGGACACAGATTTTGACTTGAGAAGTCAAGCCAATTTCTAGTTTATTTCTGGCAATTTCTTCTCTTTTATACTGTTCTTCAGAGAACAATTCCAATGATGAAACATAGACAAACTTCTTTAATTACATTGGTCAAACCAGATGGACATCAAGGAGAAGTCCCTTCTAGGGAAAGAATGTAAACAAAGGTTACAAAAAGGTTAAACAAAGGTTGGAAAAACATGTCTCTTGTTGACAGAAAACTCTCTGGGAAAAGAGTTTCAGAAAACCAAAACATCTCAGGTACCAACCAGGGCTACACGGGTGTGTAGGACTTTTTAATGCAGCAGATGAGCTGAAACCATTAGAAATGCCCACGGTTTTTGCTGGGGCTGGCGTGCCAGCAAGGGCAAGGATTGCTCCAGGCTCTGGGTGGGAGCTGGGAGCTGGCAGGCTGCACATCAAGTTTATAAACCAGCAGAGAATGAACCATTTTGCAGAGCATTAGAGGCCAGGGAGATGGCCTTGAGAGCCCCAGAGTGTGATGGATTGGCCCCGTGTCCCTCGCCCTGGTACAGGCTATTCCTCCCAGCAAACGTGCCAGAGTGAAGCTCAGGGATACCTCATCAAAACACAGGCAACAAGTTTAACATCTCACTGGCAAACGTTGCAGACCTCCCTTCACTGAAGCCAACAGCCTTGTTTGGGAAAAAAAAAAAATGGGATTTAACCTTAAAGCAGTTGGCTGAGCTGAAAATTGCAGGCCCCTGAGTTTGCAGAGGGGCAGAGAGAGCTGTGCCTTTGGGCAGGTACCTGCACACATCTGGACAAGACTAATACATGATCAAACGAGTCACACCACTGGCTTTTCCACAGGGAAATTGATATCTGCGGGTTCAGAGGATAACTTTTAGCAAATTGAAGTTTTCCCTGAGGTGGAGCAGATGAAAGGCTGTGGGAGAGGAGGTTTAGGGGCAGCAGCTGGTCTCTTGCAAGCTGCATGGGTAGGGAACCCCAGGTTTGGGCTCTCCAAAGACAGAGGCTCCCCCTGGGCTTCGGGAGGCTCCTCCTAGCCCAGGTCAGAGCATGGCTGTATGTGGAAAGGCCAGGGCCCTGCTCTGAGCAGCAGAGGCATTAAATGACTTGACCAAGGTCAGGGGAGATGTGCACAGGCAGAGGGGTGAGGCTCCCATGACAACACAGCCCTGCCTCTGGCACAAATCCCATGTCCCTCACCCTTCCTGCCCCCTGCTCCTGCTGCTCCTGTGCCCAGGTCACCACCACCTGTCCCAGAGTGGGGACAGGCCTGTCCCTGGCAGAGCCAGCCCTGCTGACCCTGATGTCTCCAGTGGAAATCACCACCCCAAGGCTCAGCAGTGCTTGGTGTTCTCTCAGGAGGTCACGAGGGCTTTGAGGGATGTCAGGTGTTTGTCAGAGAGAGGCTGCTGCTTCCCTAACCGTGGGAATGGTTTGGCAGCACACACAGAAACAGGGCTGGGGAAGCCAAGGGAGCAGCAGTGTAAGCTGGGAGATGCCTCAGATTTCAGCTTTCATAGTTTCAGATTCTGTGCTGCCTAAGGATGTCGTTCTGAGCCTCACATTAAGTGCCAGTCAGCTCCCTTCACAGAACAAGCAGACAAAACAAATCTTTTCCTGCTGAGGACCAAGGACAACTTTCAGCCCAAAAGCACAAACAACATTGGGCTGAAGGGAGGAACAGGAAGGATGGGACCTCACAGCCTGCAGCTGTAATTGGACAATTAAACCCCAATGTGCAAATGGACCAAAACTGATAAAAATATAAAATCTCGTGATTGAGCAGCCATTTTATGTGGCCATTCCCAACCCACCCTGGGTGCAGCCTTGGTCAGGCTCCTGTAATGCCCAGAGTGGGTCCTGGAAGCTTTTAATAAATATCTGCTTTATTCTCTAGCTCTGCCCAGCCTCTGTTTCAGGTCAGCCTTCCTAAGGCATCAGGGGAATTTGAACTTTTCCATGGCAGAGCTGCTGCGATTCCCACCGAGGGCTGAACACACTGAGGTTTGGGCACAGAACACCCAGAGACAGCCAGAGATCATTCCTTGCTTTGGAAACCTTCTTGGGATGGGACAAACAGTGCTCTGGACAGCTCAGATCTGGCAAGGACTGGAGGCTCCCTCCAGCCAGGGGGCACAGGCAGATGGATGTGGGATGCTCTGAGCCTCGGAGCCTGAACACACCTGGACCTTGGCCAGGGATCTGCCTGCCATGGAAATCCAAGGCTGGTGTCCAGCAGCTTTTCCTTTTCCAGACCCCCTGACACGGCCTTGCAGGGTCATTGGCCGACCCTGAGATCTCAGCCTGACCTGTCAGGGCTGCTGGTGGCTGAGATTTTGGGCTGAGAGCAGCGCTGAGCTCCTGCTCTGCCAATCCTCCCCTGTCTGTTCCCAGCACAATTCCTGCATCAGCTATGGGATGCCTCACCCCCACTCTGTGTTTCATCACCCCCCCGCCTGTTTGCAGGTAGAGTTTGCTGGGTTTGGGAGCTTGAGGAGGATTCTCCTGGTTTTGTGTCACCGTCCTGGGGACACAGGGAGCTGCAGCCCCGGGGCACCGGCAGGGAAACACCGGAGTGATCAACTCTTGTCGCTGAAGAGATAAAGTTTTACTACAGAGAATGACTCAGTATTACAGCGTCTATAAAAGCCTGGGAAGCGTTTGTGAGGGGTCGGCTCATCCTGCTTCCACCTGGACCCATAAATCCAATAAAAGGCTGGCGCTTCCCACTGGGTCGCGGTGGCCTCGTTACAAAAGCCCTCAGGTGCCAGTCTCGTGAATAAACAATTGTTTTGTGGATAAAACAAGCCAACGTGTTAAACACCCCGTGCAGCTTAAAAAAAGTTCCAACCGTTATGCAAATGGACCTGTTAAATGAAGAATATTCCTAGGTAAAATAATTATGCAGAGCAGTTTCCCCTCTGCATAAGGTGCCAAAAATTATCTCAGTGATGCCAATTATCTGCTTGTTAGCACTGACATTATCATAGTCATTACACAGAGCCGGTGCAGTTTATGTAAGATCTACACTGTGTTCTATTGTCATTTTTCCCTCTATTTACAACTCTGTATAATAAATGTCATTTTTCAAATGTTAAGGTATTTGGTATTTAGTCTATCATTAAGGCTCTGAATATGTCTAGCCTCTAATAGGAAGGCTGGTTGTAACACCCTGTGGTACTAAAAATAAAAATAAAAGGGAGGGAAAAGGGGAAAAATCTGCTCGGCTTGGGTAGGGAAGGTGTGGGAGGGAAGGAGTTTGAAAGAGGGGATTTGAAGCAGGAGGGTCCCCAGGATGGGATCCTCCCCAGCCCACGTTCCACAGAGGAGCTTGGAAATGCTGCCTGTGCCACCAAGGGGTGGCCCTGAGTGTTCTGAGAGAAATAAATTCGCCCATCTCCTTGATTCCAGAAGAGCTTTTGAAATGTGCTAAAACCATCTCTTAATTATTCTGAAAATTACTGATAACTGCCTCTGCAACAGGTTATGAACCATCCCCTCATTATATTATAGCCACAGCATTCCTATGAATCATTAATTAATTATCCTCGGCTCTCCAGCATGAAAAATTGATGTCTAGAGAAAACAAACAGAGAAGGAGAAACTGAAGACAGGCACAAACAGGCGAGAAAAAAAAGAAGTCCAAAGGCTCAGAGAACAGGCAGGGGACTGGGAGGGAGCAGGGGGCTGAGGCAGAGAGGGAAGTGCAGGAGCAGGATTCTCCCAGCTCCTCTGGAACCCCACGGCAATTATGGTACCTGTTACTAAAATAAAATAAATAAAAAAATAAAAATAATTACACTCTAATTACTTTGACACGAGAAATGAAGCAGATCGTTATCAAGAGTGAGATAAACAGCAACTTCAAAGCAGTTTTACTCTGGAAGTCGTTTACATGCGGGGAGCGCATGGAATCTCGCCTGCAGGGGCTCCAGGATTTGCAAAGCGGTTTGCTTCCAGTCCGTGTGGGACCGAGTCACCCGTGGGGATGGGCTCCTGCCGACCCCTGGGACCTGCTCCTGCTGGGCATCCCTGGCCCGGCTCCATCGGGATGTGCCCTGCCAGCTGTGGCTGCTCGCAGGCGCTGCAGATGTGCTGCGCCTCCCTCCGTGTGGCCCTGGGGACAGCAGGGCACCCCCGGGCTGCCCGGAGCTCCTCCTGTCGCTGAAGGGTCTGGCAGGGTGCAAATCACTCCTGGAATGCCAGGGATCAAAGCAGAGAGAAGGAAAGGTGTTAGTCACACAGCCAGGGACACACAGGCTCCTCCCAGGGTGCCCCACCAGCGTTTGGGGGTGACTTTTGCTCTGACACCCCACAAACGGGCTCTCCAGGGGAGTGATGGAGGCACCATCCCTGGAGGGGCTCAAACAGCGAGCGAGTTGGCCCTTCACGATATCGGCACGGGGCTATTGGAGGCCTTTCTCAGCCTTAATGGTGCTGGGACTCCACAAAAACGGACCAGGGACAGGGCCTGGGTGGGAGCTTTGCCTCTGAGAGAAGAACCAGCTGCTCTCCCTCTCCAGACGCTTTGGAGAGGTGAGATGGATCCTGTCTCTCAGTGGTGTTAGTGTTGGAAACACATAATCACGGAATGATTCTCTGCAGGTGCTTTTATTGAGGAGCTCCGGGAGCCGGGGTCCAGACAGACAACCCCAAATCTGGCTCCGACAGTGATCAGCCACACACACGTTTTATACCCCTCTGCCACACAGCTACATATTGATTGGTTGCCCTGGATTGTTCCTAAGCAAAATTTCTTGTAATTTAGCCAAACAGTGATCATATTCGATCCCCCGAACAAAGTCAGACTTGATTTAGTTAAAACAAAGCCCTTAGCTACAGCAACTATAGCAAAGCCAACGTTCTATTCTCAAGGCCCTGTTAACCAGCAAGCCCGGGCCTTTCCCTTCCCAACCTTCACCTTTCCTAACCACCAACACCCTTAGCTACCCGCTTGCAGTTCTACAGAAAATCATTTTAACCCTATACTATCAGTGGCACCCTCGCTCTTCCACCCTGCGGCCGCGGGGTGGGCGGTGATGATGATGATGATGATGATGATGATGATGATGATGGTGATGATGGTGATGATGGCCCCATGTCCAGGGGCTCTCCCGCCCACCGGCACCGCACGCTCCGGGACACGGCGGCTCCTGGGAGGGGGAATCAGCTCCGAGCTCCGCCCGCCCGCAGCCGCTTCCCCGGAGCCCTCCCAGGGCTCTTGTTTTTATTACCTTCCCTTTGGTCTCTGGGAGAGAAATCACACGTCCCTTCAGAAGTGTCCCCTTGTAAAGCAGGGAACGCTCAGAAACTCGCAAACCTCTGAAGTCTAAATGCCTTGAGATTGTTCTGCCATCGCAGCTTTGATACAAAGAAAAGTCTGATGGAAATGTCAAAATATTTGATATTTTACAGCAAAGGGAAAACAGTTCTCCTAATGGAAACTCCGCTTCCTTGTGCCTCGGCGCCACTTGTTTGATCATTGAAGGGCAAGAAAATAAATGTTTCCTTGTAGCTGTGGATTTCAAATTCCGATGTAAAATCCAAGCAAATAGAGGCTGACCTGGAGAGCTGTGAGGGGGGAGTTTAACCCTGAGTTGGCTGTGCTCAAGCACAGTCCCAAGGCTCCCAACACTGCCAGGGGTGAGTGGCACGGAGGGGCACCTCAGTGCCACCGGCTGGTGGCCCTGGATGGTGACCGTGCCAGCGAGCACAGATTTAAACACAGAATCCAGACTCAAAGGATGCTTTGGGTGCAGAGAACGGGATCCATCCGATGGACAGATGGACACTGAGTCCCTCACATCCCCCCCAGGCAGGGCTGGGTGGACACACGGCCCCGACAGGAACCTGCAGCTCCTCCCGGGCCAGGATTTCATTAAACAAACAAACAAACTGGAGCAATTCCCTCCAGATTTACGGACACTTCCCCTGCTCCCACTCCCATCACCTGCCGCAGATTTACAGCTCTGCATTAACCTCGTGAGCACTCGTAAAGCTGGCTGAGATAATGTTGGCCAGGAGGGTTTTATGGGCGAGTCATAATTACAAAATGCCAAAGAACTCCGGGAATCTGTTTATTAGTCCTTAATACTCGGTCAACAGCTGCACCGTGCACCTCATCCCTGCCTTGTGCAGCACCTGCCTGAGAAGGAAACGCGCGTTTCCTTCTCGGATCAATTGTTCTCCCAGGTTTTCCCTTTCTTCCTTGCCCTCTAAAAGAATTCGGCGGCTGTTTCAGCAGAGCACGGTGGTTTTAAATGGGTTACAGCCAGGTCAGATCCTGTTGGCAATCACAGGCAGCGGTGAATCCTCCCCATCCCGGGGCATCCCCGGGGCATTCCTGAGCACGGTCCCACGGTGAGGGGCCCTAAACTGCTCTGAATAATTATTTTACCCAGGAATATTCTTCATTGAACAGCTCCCTTTGCATAACGGTTGGAACTTTTTTAAAGTGCACAGGGTGTTTTTCAGCTCGGGGCTGAAAACAGGGGGACTGACCTCGGTTAGGGTGTATTTGGGTGCTGCAAGTGAAATAACAGATAGAGATAAGAGGATCTGCCACATCGTTGCCTTCAAGTGATGTGGATGTGGCCCACCAGGGAGCAGGGAAATGGGAGCTTTCAGCCATGCAGGGCTGAAAACGGGGGGCTGACCTCGGTTAGGGTGTGTTTGGGTGCTGCAAATGAAATAACAGATACAGATAAGAGGCTCTGCCACATCGTTGCCTTCAAATGATGTGGAGCTTTCAGCCAAGCAGGGCTGAAAACGGGGGGCTGACCTCGGTTAGGCTGTGTTTGGGTGCTGCAAATAAGTTGCAAGGAGTTCTCGGTCGGGGAACGGGACTTTTGGTGCCCCCTCTCCGCGCAGAGCAGGTGACCAGCACATCCCAAATGCCCCCTTGCTGCGACTTCCTCGGATTTGAAACTCAAACAAGGCGCATGAATAATGTAACGCGCTCCTTCCTCTCTTCTTGCCTTCAAATCCTCAGAGGGTGAGTGAAGCTTCTTGTCTGCCTCATTAGCGGCTGTTGAGCCATTTGATTTCTGTAACAATGAGTGCGCTCGCCAGGATTTTCATACCCATTTGCGTCATGGAGTCAACACGGAATTTTTTTTTTTTTTTTTTGAATTCGCATAAAAAATTAATGGCGTAATCTGCATCCGTCCCTGTGGCAGGGGAGGCTCCTGTCCCCGCTCCTCCCTACAAATGGGTAAGGACCGGGACAGCGTGGCCGTGCAGAGCCGGGTGAGGGGACAAGGACACGGCGCTGCCACACGGGAGCAGCACAGCGTGCGGCTCTCCAGGGTCCTGTGCGATGGGACTGACCTGGGCCACGGTGGGATGTGGATGTGGCATCCCATGGATGCAGGGAAATGGGAGCTTTCAGCCGTGCAGGGCTGAAAACGGGGGGCTGACCTTGGTTAGGGTGTGTTTGGGTGCTGCAAATGAAATAACAGATATAGATGATAGATAGATAGATAGATAGATAGATAGATAGATAGATAGATAAGAGGATCTGCTTCATTGGGTCCTGCTTTTCCAGGGTAACCCAGGAAATTTAATTGCAATTAATTTAGGGTGTGAATTAGCTAAACCTCATTAAGCGTCCTCCCGCAGTGAAAACTTTATTTAGCATTAAACCGAGCTAAACCCGAGCACCGGGATTTCAATCCCAGCTTAATGTCCACAGAGGAGTTTCATGTGGATTAGTTCAGCCCTGCCCCACTTTCAGGGCCGTTTAATTCGGATTCTTGTGTGAGCACCCCCACTTTGGCAGGAGGTGCCAGCCAGGTGTGGCAGGGCGGGTGGTGCCATTGAATATTCTCTAATGGATAAAATAGTATTTTCAGGAATATAAATTCCTTTCAGGCCAAACCTTGGCCGTGTTGGTGCTGTCCTCGATGGGAAGGAACGTTCCTGCAGAGCTGCTGCCTCTGCTGTGCTCTGAGAGGGATTTGCTTTGGACACTCAGGGTGGCTCTCAGGGTGTCCAGGCTCACTGCAGCGGGGCAGGACAGGGATCAGCACTGCCTGATGTGGGAGCAAAGGGATTATCCCTGGGAGATGGATGGGGAGAGGCTGATAACAGACCTGCAATGCAATCAGTGCCTCTGATGGTATCACAGGTGGAGAGGCAGAGGCCGTGCAGCTGCTGGGATGCTCAGGGCGGGCAGCGGTGCAGCTTCTGCAGTCACTTGTCTTTGTCTGCTTAGCTGCTATTTTATTTTATTTTATTTTATTTTATTTTATTTTATTTTATTTTATTTTATTTTATTTATTTTATTTTATTTTATTTTATTTTATTTTATTTTATTTTTTCATTCTATTTTATTTTTTCATTTCATTTCATTTCATTTCATTTCATTTCATTTCATTTCATTTCATTTCACTTTTTTATTTATTTTATTTTATTTTATTTTATTTTATTTTACTTTTTTAAAAATTTTACTTGAACTTATTTTATTCTATTTCTCTCTGTTTTAACAGACAATCAGGGTGACCTCAGGTTCTCACTTCTGCTCCTCACTGCTTGCTCCAGCACTCACAGCCCAGCTTGGCACTGGCAGGAGCACAGCTGGGATTTTGGGAAGCACTTTATGGGGACCTTCACAGAATTAAGGTTGCAAACAGAGAATTGCACTTGCAGCAAAGTCACTGACAAAAAAAAAAAAATAAAAATAAAAAAAAATAAATCAGGGGTACCTGTATGGGACTGACTGGGACCATCTTGTGCCAGCTCAAAACACTGAAAGCTACTCAGAGACAGCCCAGGAGAATCCAGCACCTCTGAGCAGAATTCCCAGCTCGGTGGGTGAGATGGGAGTTGTGGAAGGAGCAGAGTGGAGCGGGCACAGCTGGAGGAGGCACAGACCTGGCAGTGCCCAGCCATGGCTCTGGTGACCAGCGTGTCCACAGGAGGGGCTCTGTGCCTTGTAGGAAGGTGACAGCAGTGACAGGTGACACAGAGCAAACCTCTCACAGCCACCCCACGAGGCAAAGCCCACATGGCAAAACCCCTCAGCCCTCCCTGGGCACTGCCAGCCCTGCTGCCCTGTAGCCATGGCTCGTGCCTGCAGTGTTCTGATTTCTCTAAAACTGTTCCCAGGCACAATTCTGTACACAAGGGATGTGTTACTGTACACTGTCCTGTTTTCTGCATTCTTTCCCAGAGGAGGGAATTTACTTGATGTCCCTCTGAGTCGACCAATGTGGCCCAAGAATTCCACCCCTTGGATGGTTCTTTGTAAAAAGGTATAAGGGGAAGTGGCTGGAGAACAAAGAGAGATTGGAGTCAATCTTCAGCCTTCTGAAAACGAGTCTGTGTCCTTATTTCGTGTCCTATTGAGACACCTGCCCCCCAGGCTGGGCCTGGCGGGTTCCCCAGGGCACAGGATGCCAAAAAACACCACCCAGCCCGCAGGTTCTGTAAAAAAAAGTTATAAAATCCTATAAACCACGACTGAGCAACAAAGATGCCTTTGGTCTGGCACAGTGGGGTGATTGGTGCCGTTCCTTTCCGCTGCAAAACGGAGCCTCAGAGTCTGTCACTGGGGGTCACTGGGGATCAGCCCTGCTTTCTGTGTGCTTTACCAACCCATATTTCCCATTTATGACACATAAAGCTTTGGATATCACCAGAGGAAATACTATAGTAAACCTCTAATAAATTATTACAGGCATAAGCAAACTCCGGTAATTTATGGAGGGTTTTGACTTTAATAATGTTTTGTCTTAGATTTGGCCCTAATTGTAAATCATTTGCAAGGACAGTTTAAAATATAAGCAAATCTTATATGGCATTCTTATTATCTACTTAATATCTCAGCCCCAAAGATTTACTGGATTGCATTCTGGGAATTAAGCAAACTAGGAAACTAAGTAAGAAAGAAACACAGGAAAATTATAGTTTTGTCATAAAACTTTGATTGATCAATGATTATTGTAAAACTCTGGTAACTATGCAGATGCCAACATAAATCTGTAGCAGAACAGGATTTATTAGGGAAAATACTATATTTTCCACTATTTTGACTATAGTGTTAATATGGGTCTGGCAGATTTACTGTGGTTTTAGCTTAATTAACTCTATTTGACTGTATATACCCTTATAATGCATGTATCCCAAGGTGCAGCCGCTGCAGATCCAGTTTTTCCCTTCAGCTGTAGTTTAAGGAATATTTAAGCCTTGTCAGTGCTCTCAGGCTCAGCCAGGCTCAGCAGCACGGGGCACATCCTTCCTGTGTTTAACCTTTCTGAGAAAGCGTCTCTCTGACGGGCAGGTGTTCCCTGGGAATACCTTTCTCCTTGGAGTTTGCTGCAGGTGCCACAGGTAACCAAAGCTGCCAAAACCTGGGGAAAAAAAATAATTAAAATAAATCCATGTATCCACCAATCAGTGCTGTGTCCTGGTAGGGATCTGTGGGGAGAAAAAAATCTGGACACAAAGCTGTGGCAGTGAGGGGTTTGTGGGACTGGGTTCCAAAGGGAGCTGGGGACCCCAAATCAGGGCGTTGCAAAAGTTTTCCATCAGCGATGTAAAAAACCCTTTTTTTCCTTTAGGTTTCGTCCCTTTGCCAGCCCCCAGCCCCCTCCCCGTGGCGGCCCCGGCGCTGTGAAATCGGGGTTTGTTCCGTCCCTGCCGCTTCTCCGGGTGCCGGTGCCTGTTTTGCCTCACCGTGAAATTACCAGGCTGCCCTTAAATACACTCCTGCAAATGAGGACACCGGAAAAAATGCAATAATTGTGACAGTAACTCACTAGGCCAAGCCTGACATGTCTCTAATTGCCTGCTAAAATTGTCTCTGTCTCCTAAAGTGCAAATTATCACCCGAAATGACAAGAATAATGAATGAGTAACTCTGATGTAATGCAACAATTAGCCCTTAAAGACACTGTCTAATATGCTAATTCCGAACACCCACTCCTTGTTATTAAGTGGCTGATAATTATTTAATTATCTATCTGCCAGGATGATTTACTTGGTTTATTTAGCTGCAGATGCAGGGGCAGGAGCTCTCAGGTTTGGGGTCAGGAGGAGGCAGCCCCAGCGCCGGGGCCGGAGCTCGGGCTCATCCTCCCGCCCGCCTGTCCGCTCTAATCAGCGGTGTCAGCGCCGGCAAACAGCAAAAACAACCGGGCTGTGCCGGTGTGCCCAGAGTCCCCGCTGCTCGCAGGTCAGGGAGGTGTCAGCCCGGCTCTTCAGTGAGAAATTGCTATTCCTGCTTTTTATTCCGTGCTGTCAGAGCCGTCCCGCTGACGGGCTGAGCCTCGCGCCGCTCGCCCCGCGCGTTGTTTTCTGGCAATTTTCACCGTGATCTCTTTTGAAGGTGAGGAAGCCTCTCTGCCAGCCCCTAAAGAGCCTTTGCTGAGGCACGGGGAGGCGGTGGGAGCAGCCAGCATCTTCCTGCAGCGCTCCCACATCCGCGAGAAAAATCCGTCAGGGAGAGCAGGCTGAGCTGGGAGATGCTGCTCACACCGGCCAGAGGGACGAGATGGTCCTCAAGGCCCCTCCCAACCCAAAATATTTAGGATTTTATGGAAATTTGTTGACCTGGCCCAAGCAGTCTGACTCGGAGCTCGGCGGGGCCCACGGGGATGTTTTGGTGACAGAGGGTCTGGGCTGTGTGACACCTGGAAAGAAACGGGAGTTACCGTGGGCTGTGCCTGCGGGGAGATGCTCCAGCCTTAGCTAAAGGCAAACAGGGTGAGGAAAGCCAGAGACTTCCACCAGAGACTCGATTCCTTCTTTGTTCAACAAATTCCTCTGAAAAAATTCCGATGAAGCGCAACCTTTGCGAAAAGAACAACTTCCGTGAGGTGCGAATAAATCCTTTCCTGCCCTGAGCTCTGCCCAGCGGGGACCACGCTGCCTATGAATTAACACTCCCCGGCAGCCAGAGGCTTCTTTAATTAGCAGCTATCCCGAATCCTGCCCAGATATATGTCCCACATCCCTGCTGGTGTGTGACTAATGCCGCAGCTTTGTTTATGGCAGCTCTTCTCTCTCCTGGCCCGGCCTTTCCTTTGTCCCGGGTGTTTGAAGCACAGGGTTTATACCTGAGTGGCCCGTCCCTGGCCAGTGACATCTTGGGGACACAAAGGCAAGCGAGCACATCCCGGATTTTCTTCCACATCCGAGCGTGGTGCAGCACACTGGAGCGTGGATTCTTTGATGGGCACTGGAAGTGTTTTCCCTCACAACAAATCCCTCCCCGGCCTCAGCAGAGGAGTGATGGACACGAGGGGAAGGAGGGGCAGCCCCGGGACTGGTTCCTGCACCCCCTGTGCTCCTGCCCGGCTGCAATTAGCGCGGCGTTATTGACGGTGCTGGATGCTCCACCCCCGCCGGAACGAAGAGGAATTTCTGCTTCTCCGTGTCTGTGGTGAATTTAGTTGACTTTGGAGGTTTTTTAATGCAGTAATAACTCCACACTCCCTCTTCCAGCACGAAGCCGGGGAGCTGTTCATTATCCGGATTCTGTCTAGGAAGGACTTTTTATCATCAGATTCCCAGGACAGGAGCGGAATTTAATCTTCTGACTGCAGCTGAGCCAAAGAGCAAAGCCACCTCAAGGTCACCTGGCCCGGGGGGCCGGCTGGGAGGTGCCGAGGGGAGCCCGGGGAGGTGACAAAGGGAGGTGCCAGCCCTGGCACAGGACAGCCCTCGGTGCCCGCCCTGCTGCCATTGGCGTAATTCTCACCCAAAAATGACACGAGGCGGGGGAAAGGCAGGAAGTGTGAGCTTGTGCCGGGCTCGGAGCGAGGCAGGGCCCAGCTGGGGGGTCTGGGGAAGGGGAGAAAGGCACAGCCCTCTCCTCCCTCCCTCCCTCCCTCCCTCCCTCTCCCTCTCTCACGCTGTAGGCTGCTGCAGGATCCTGCCAGGGGCCGGGCAGGGGGGGCAGATGCCAAGCACAGGTGCCAGCACCGTGCAGATGTGCCAGCTGCTGAGCAGGGCTGCCATATGCCATGCAGAGGTGCCAGATGCCATGCAGGGGTGCCAGATGCCATGCAGGGGTGCCAGCTGCTGAGCAGGGGTGGCAGCCACTGAATCCCCAGCCTCAGCTCTGGTGACAAGCCAGCACTGTCGGGAGAGGCTGGCAGGGATGAGGGAGGCTCCCAACAAATCCAGGGATCTCCTCCTTTGCACTGTGAGCCCCAGGAGCCAGCAGCTGCAGCCTCCCCAAAGGGCAACGGGCTGCACATTGCTGCTCCCTGCACACCTGCAGGGGAAAAAAAATCCTAATTCCTAAAATCTCTCTATTCGTGAGCAGGAGGGAACCTGGGCTCTGCTGCTGCCTTGGCCAATTCTTGCTTGTTCCCCAAAATAATTTTTTTTTCTCCTTTCAAGAAGATTTCTTTCCTCCTCCTCCTTTTCCTGTGAGCCCCCTGATGCAATGAGTTAAATATTAACTAAAATAAGTCCAAAAATTCTGGCACGCCCCAGAGGCCCCACGCTCAGCCCAGGCTCTGCTCAAAGCAGTAACAATTAAGACCTGGACAGTTTATTTTATTTTTTTTCCTTCTAAACAAAGAATTAATGATGCATGAGGACCTGGGGGGGGGAAATTGCTCATAATTTATGACAGCACTTTTAGGTGAGGGTGGGAAGTTATGTAAAGCAAGGGAAGGGTTGGGAAGGTAAACACTGCGAGCAGCCGCCTGCGTGGCTGCACTGACAATTTCAAATCTACTCCATCCCATTAACCCACCTAAAATAACTGTGATGGTAATAACCCTTCAGACACAAACGCTTGTGCAGACAAAGGTGTTATTAAGTTAAATTACCCTAAAAGTGTCGGATTGACAGAAAGGTTCACTCAGTGGTTTGGCTCCAGTGACGTGAGTAAACAGTCGCTCAGGCTTTGTTCCCGCCGGGATCTGGGGCTTCTGCTGGCGTTGAGCACAGAGTCTGCTGGGAGATGGAGAGGGCTGGAGCACTGGGATGGTGCCCTGCGGTGTTCCCAGGGAGTTCTGATGCTGCTTCAGCAGTTTTTCAACCCTCCAGCCTGGGGTCACACAGCCCCTTGCACACGCAGACATCCTTGGGATCCCTGAGGAGAGGGATGCTGGGCATCCCAGCCTGACTTTTGGATGTGCTCCCTTTGAGAATTTCCTCCATAACTCAGGGGCTGGGACTGGACTAAGCACTGGTTCTCCTGGAGCACTGGCAATTCCATGTGCAGTGACCTCCACAGCCCCACAGCCCTGCAGGGTGACCCAGGTGGCTGCACCCAGGGCGAGTCCCTCTGTCCCTCTGGGGGAGCAGGATGCTGCTCTTCCCCACAGCACCTCCCACGCAGCTCCTTCCCCAGCAGCCCTGGCCAGGAAAGTCTGAGCTGCACCCCCCACATCCCCTCAGCAGCATCTGCCTGAGGAGCCTTAATTAAAGTTCTTCCCTTGCTTTTATTATCCAACACGCTCGGCTCGGCCCCGCTGAGAGCCCTCAGCTCCGGTGTCGAGCTGAGGTGGGAGCATATTTTAAGAGAGCAGCCAGAGCATCCCTGTTCCCGAGATGTCCCGTCCTCCCTGATGCAGATTCTGACTCCTGTTCCACACTCTGCAGCAAGATAAGCCGTAATTAATAATTAATGCCATTTTTTAATCCCTTACATTCCTAGAGCTCGCCTTGTCCTGAGAGTCCCCTGGCCATTCCTGGGGATGGGCAGGGAGGGCAGAGGCTCCTCCGTGTCCTTGGCAGGGGCTCTAAGGGCTCTGGATGGGAGTTAGGTCAAAAAATTGGGAGTGTTGCTCATGACCCAGGCCCCAGCCACGTGGGACAGAAAAGGAAGAGCCATTCCAAGCTCCTGTCACTGCCCAAAGCTGTGGGTGTGGAACCACTGGGGCCGAAATTCATGGCGGGGACTGAAATGAGATTGACAGGAATGGGTGGAAATGTGGCTTTTTTAGGGCTGTGGAAGGGGTATTCCCGTGGGGCTGTGGAAGGGGTATTGCTGTGGGGCTGTGGAAGGGGTATTCCCATGGGCTGTGGAAGGGGTATTGCCGTGGGGCTGTGGAAGGGGTATTCCCGTGGGGCTGTGGAAGGGGTATTGCCGTGGGGCTGTGGAAGGGGTATTGCTGTGGGGCTGTGGAAGGGGTATTCCCATGGGCTGTGGAAGGGGTATTGCCGTGGGGCTGTGGAAGGGGTATTGCCATGGGGCTATGGAAGGGGTATTCCCATGGGCTATGGAAGGGGTATTGCCATGGGGCTATGGAAGGGGTATTCCCGTGGGGCTGTGGAAGGGGTATTGCCATGGGGCTGTGGAAGGGGTATTCCCGTGGGGCTGTGGAAGGGGTATTGCCATGGGGCTGTGGAAGGGGTATTCCCGTGGGGCTGTGGAAGGGGTATTGCTGTGGGGCTGTGGAAGGGGTATTCCCGTGGGGCTGTGGAAGGGGTATTGCCACGGGGCTGTGGAAGGGGTATTCCCGTGGGGCTGTGGAAGGGGTATTGCCACGGGGCTGTGGAAGGGGTATTGCCATGGGGCTGTGGAAGGGGTATTCCTGTGGGGCTGTGGAAGGGGTATTGCTGTGGGGCTGTGTCACCCAGTGATGGATCCGTGACCCTCTCTGTGACACGTGCACCTCCGTGCTGGGACAGCCTGTGAAATACCAGACCCCAGCAGGAGCTTTCCCAGTCTCAGATCCCTTCTCCACCACATTTTCCTGGGGTAAAACCAGACCATCTCAGGGGTTACAGACCACGCTAAGCTGAGGGAATTTTAAAGCTTTCCCACATCCCTGCAGTTTTTTGTCAGGGAGGAGAACTCCTGGCACAGGACCCAGTGCAGGGGCTGCTGGCCCTGGTGCTTACAGGCATTCCCATCCCTTCCCAGAGCCACAGGGAATTCTGCACTGGCAACTCCAACAGGTGCTCCCACACCATTTCCCCCCTCTCTCTTCATTTTTCTCTCTTTTTTGGATTTTTTTTTTTTCCATCCTGGAGGTACCTTTGAAATCTCCCAACGTCAAGTGGAATCAGCTCTGGCTTCTGCCTGGGCTAATAAATTCGAAATGCCACGTTCTCCCAAACTGCATTATTACCGTTTATAATTTTGATTGTTCATTTGCATACGAAAATGAGTCCTGTGACATGCGTGAATTTTATTTTATTCTCGGACTAATTATAAACAAGAATGCCACATTATTTACATAACTAATTATTGTTCCTTCTGTTCTCCCATTTTGAAATCACAGGCCCATTCTCTGCCGGTTAACGATGCAAATGAACAATCAGAGAACATTTCCAAACTTTCTGAATTTGTCCTATTTGCATCAAATACAAATTCCTTTGAATGGGAGATAATACGCTTTTCCATTTTAATGGACGTAAATTAGGCTGATCCTAATTTATAGTTAATTTGAATGACTAATTTCTGTCTACCTGAGTGTATTTTTTCACAGGCCAATCGTAGATGTTTATTAACCCATAAATCTGCTTTTTGCTAGAAACAAAGGAAGGTTTTGTCCCAAAAAAAAGCAGCTTCATGCCTTTGTTTTGGAGCAGATACTCTCCTTTTGCTGGCTGCTTGCCCACCTCAGACCTGCTGCTCACCTGGGAGGGGGAGAGGGTGGCACCAGCACTGGGCTGCCCAACCTGGCCTTGGACACTTCCAGGGTTGTGGCTTCTCTGGGCAACCTTTGCCAAGGCCTCCCCACCCTCCCAGGGAAGGATTTCTTCCATCTATGTGGATATTTGTCCCCCTAGGGTCTCCTGGGGTGAGAGGGCAGTGCCCTGGGGCAGCTGGGGCACCTCCTCAAAACAAAATAAATGTGTTCCTTCAAAAAAAAAAATAACTCCAGGAACACATCCCTCTGGCAGTGGCTGAATCGGCTCCCAAGGAGCTGTTATGTTCCGTGTGGTAGAAAATATGAATTTCAGACTGGACCCTAAACACAGCTTTTATAGGGCGTGGAGTCACAGCTCACAAAGAGCCGTCACAGTCCAGCAGGTGGGTAATGCACAGCTGGAAAAATTGTCTCCGTTCTCACACACTGCCACCAGTGATAAATCCCAGGCAGGAGGGCAGGCCTGGTGTCCCCAGCATCCCACAGGATGGAGATGGGGCTCCCGTGGGGCTCTGGAGCCAATTAATTGCTCAATAAAATAAAAAAAATTGAGCACAGGTTGCCCAGAGAAGCCACAACCCTGGAAGCGTCCAAGGGCAGGTTGGGCAGCCCAGTGCTGGTGCCACCCTGTCCCCCTCCCAGGTGAGCAGCAGGTCTGCAAGCAGCCAGCAAAAGGAGAGCATCTGCTCCAAAACAAAGGCATGAAGCTGCACCTTCCTTTGTTTCTAGCAAGGTAGCCCCTGCTCGGAGCTGGCAGTGGGGCAGGAGCCCAGGCCTGGTGTCCCCAGCATCCCACAGGATGGAGATGGGGCTCCCGTGGGGCTCTGGAGCCCTGCACCACAGGGAGGGGGAGAATGGGGCTGAAACCTTCCCATGGGGCCAGGACAGCAGCAAGGAAAACATCCCAAAGCTTAAAGCCCTCCAGAGGAATCCCTGAGCTGCACCGTGGCTTTTACTCCTGCAGGGACAGGGGTGTGATTTTATATATAATTTACATAATTTATATAATTTATATAATTTATATTTTTTTATGATTTATATAATTTATATAATTTACCTGTTGGTTTCAATATTCATGTAAATAGCAACAGAAAAACCTCCCCTGGGGATGTGGCAAACTGTGCTTAGAAGTTCCTCCTTGTTCTGGTGAATGGTCAGTTCCACACCAGAACTTCCTACAAAGTCAAACTTTTATTTTATTGAGCAATTAATTTTTTTAATTGCCTCAAGTACAACATCACACCAGAACAGGCCAGTGGGGAGGAGCCTCTGTGTGAGTGAGGGTGGTGGCACGGGCTGACCAGAGGAGCTGTGGCTGCCCCACCCCTGGAAGTGTCCAAGGCCAGGCTGGACAGGGCTTGGAGCAGCCTGGGAGAGTGGAAGGGGGTGGGAGTGGATGAGCTTTGAAATCCCTTCTAAGCCAAACCATTCTGGCATTCCATGAGCCCCTGGGGTGTCCCTGGGCTGAGATCTGCCACAGCTGCCATTCCTGGACTAGAGAAGAAAACCAAATGCATCAGCCCAAGTTTTCATTCAGCCTCTCCCCAGCTCTGATCTGGGCACGACAGGGAGAGGGAGCTGTCCTGTCGCTCCTGTTTAATGTAACAGGGAACCCGGAATAATTGTTCCTGGGTTCTTCAGGCCACATTCAGCTCCTATTAAAGTCAATAATTAGATTTTGATCACCCGTAATTGGAAGTGCTGCCCAGCCAGCTGAGCTGTCTCTGCACGGCTGGAGCCCAGGCCCTGCTCTGCTGCACAGGAACCACTGGCACCGCCAGAAACTCAAACATTCCCTGACTCTTCCACACAAAATCCAAAAATTCGGGGAGCCTCTCCTCTTCCCAGTGCTCAGAAGGCCATCAGCAGCATCTCCACCTGCCCGGTGGGGACACTGCTCTCCCAGAGCAGCAGCAGGACCTGGGGCCGTGCTGGGATCAGGTGTAAATGGGGTGAGAAGGGTCTGGCACCCCCCGGCACGCTGCCAGGGAGCAGCTGGGTGGGTGTCACCTGTGTTGGCACTGCCCTGTCTTGGACCAGCAGGTCCTTGTCCTCGTGCCACAGATCCTTCCCAGAGGGGAGAGAAGGACTGGAAATATTTATTTATTTATTCATTTATTTATTTATTTATTTATTTAATATTTTATTTTTATTCTATTTTAATTATTTTATTATTTTATTATTTTGATTATTTAATTATTTAATTATTTTAATTATTTAATTATTTAATTGTTTAATTATTTTAATTATTTTATTTTAATTATTTTGTTTTAAGTTTATTTTAATTATTTTTTTTATTTTTTTATTTTTTAAAATTTATGGAAATTTTATTTAGCTGGAAATTTCAATCAAATTAGCGACCTGGAACTAGGTGGGTTTTGGGGTTTTTTTTTGGTTTTACTAATGCAATTAAAGAATCTAATTGTATTAATCAAAATCATATTCTATTGCCAATAATTAAATTCCCTTTGACACCTTTGTTTACAGTTCCACTGCTTATTAATTAATCTGACATCGTTAGTCCCTTTATGGAAGGGGGCACGTTCTCCTTGGTGTCGGGCCGGGACAGGGCCAGGGGGAGGATGGGCAGGGGGATGAACAGGGGCAGCATCCCGGGATCCCGGGGCTCCTGCCCTCCGCAGGGTTCCTGGGAAGCAGCCGCGGCCAGTCCCCGTCCTGGGGAGCCCGGGGGCTCCGAGCCACCGCTGGAGGTCAGCGGCAAACAGGGATTGAGCCTTTCCCGACAGCTGCTCGTCCTTCCTGGCCTGAAAAGCCTCTTTATCCTCCACACAAAGCCCGAATTCCCTCTCTTCCCCACAGGAGCCAGCAGTGCATGACTTTCCTCTTCAGCTGCCTTTTGCATTTCCAAGTCCGTCCTCTCCTCTCCTCTCCCCTCGGACTTTTCTTTGGCCAAACAAAAGCTGCTTCCTCTGTCTCTGGTTTCAGCCCTCCCATCCCAGGTTATTTCACGGGGCTCTGCCGAATTCCTCTGCACCAAACCATTTGTAAGCGCGGCTATAAATACAAACGGAGAGGAAACTCTCTGGATCTGGTGCTAATCAGCAGAGGAATGAGCTGGGAATGTGAAGGCAGCAGGCTGCTTGGGAATGGCTGGGAAAGAATGAAATTCATAATTCCTCGGAGGAAAAAAAATAAATAAAAAAAAGGAAGAAAAGCCAAGTGAAAAGAGTGGACTTTTAGAAAGAGAAAATTCAGACAAAGAGCAGGAACAGCCTCCCTGGAAACAAAACTGTCAGAAATAGCCAGGTTCTTAAATAAATTACTGCAGTACACACAAGGAAGGTATCTCAAAACACAAGGATCACCAGGGGCCATCACGGGACAAGCGCCAGCATTCCCAGGGCGCGGACATTGTCACCGGGAGGGGACCTCACTTGGGAATTTGGGGAGGGGAGAGGCTTTCCCAGCAGCAGCCGGTGCCTGGGTGAGCGGTGTTTGCTCCGTGCCTGCAGCCCCGTTAATTCCTAATTGGATCTGCCGTTCCTTCTGGCTAAGCCCTGCCAAGTTGTATCACCGCTGCCGGGGTGAGTCCAGCCGAGCTGCCATTATTGTAATTATAATTACGGATTTCACCTGCTCCCTCAGGAGCCCCCCGTGTGCCCCCCGCTCCTCTGCTCGGACCACGCTGTCCCTGTCTCACCAGTGCTCCCCAGTTCGGGGCTGAGAGGCTCCCTGGGGTGGCTCGGAGCCCTCTGTCCCATCCCTTGCTTGCCCTGAGGAGCTCAGGAAACCCCAACTCATTTCTCCAGGGATCCCACTGTTAGCGTTGGAAACACATAACCACGGAATGATTCTGTGCAGGTGCTTTTATTGAGGAGCTCCAGGAGCCAGGGTACACAGACAAACCCAAATCTGGCTCCGACAGTGATGAGCAACACACACGTTTTATACCCCTCTGCCACACAGCTACGTATTGATTGTGTGAAAAAGGCACATTGTGTGTCTGTGGCTCTATGCAGATATTTACTGTATGTAATATGCTAGTTAGAAAAGTTATACAATATTAACATTTGAAACATATAGTAAATGTAGGTTTTAACATTAAGTTTTAGTAAAAATGTGTGCGTAAGGTATTTTCTTTAAGCTGTCCCGGGAGAATGTTTTACAGAGATAAGACCCCCCCTCGGATTCTTCAAACAAAAGATGCATATCTCTCAGAACCTACAGAGACCAGACATCCCCAATCCACAGAAGCACAACTCCCTGTCGCCAAGAAGGCTTAGCAAAAGACTCTTAGAAAACAAGTTTGTTTTTCATAAGGCATGCATAATTATTAAGTTGTAGTCCTCAAAAAGAGGAGGGTTCCTACCGAAAATCGCCTTTCTCCTGACTGGCCTGGTCCGGGACGGAGAAAGGACGTAGTCTAGACTACCTTCTTTGCCCTTTTGTTGTCTCTTATTTGTCCTGTCTCTGAAAACTTTTTAAACTTTTATTTGTATTAATTTTTTTGTAACCAATTTTATTCTTTATTAAATTTTCATAGATTTCTAAAAATGAGTGATTGGCATTTATCACAATTGGTTACCCTGGATTGTTCCCAAGCAAAATTTCTTGTAATTTAGCCAAACAGTGATCATATTCGATCCCCCAAACAAAGTCAGACTTGATTTAGTTAAAACAAAGCCCTTAGCTACAGCAACTACAGCAAAGCCAACGTTCTGTTCTCAAGGCCCAGTTAACCAGCAAGCCCGGGCCTTTCCCTTCCCGTTACCTTTCCTAACCACCACCCCCTTAGTTATCCACTTGCAGTTCTACAGAAATCATTTTAACCCTATACCATCACCACCTCCCCGTCCTGTCGCTGTAGAGCACGAAATCAGGACACAGACTCTCAGAAGGCTGAAGATTCAAAATCTGGCTTTATTATCAAAAACCTGTCTTTTATACCTTTTCACAATGAGCCCACCTGAAAGGTGGGATCCTTGGACCCATTGGTCACACCAAGGGGACATCAAGCAAATTCCCTCCTCTGGGAAAGAATGTAGAAGAACAAGATAGTTTACAATAACATGCACCTGCTTACAACAAGAGTCCCTGGGAAAAGGATTTCCTGAAATCAAAACATGGCAGGCACAAACCGTGGCTACACCGTCCCCTGCCTGAGCAGGGAGTGTCGATGTTCCTGGGGGCTTTGTGCCCCCCAGAGCGTGGGCACAGCAGGCTCCCAGCCCATCCTGCATCCCTCACCTCTGCCCAGCCCCAGCCCGGCCCCAGCCCCGGCTCCGCCTGCCTCGGATCCCACCCGTGATTAGAAACGGCGATTCCAGGCCGGGAACTTTCGATAATGGTGCGCAGAGGAATGCCTGCAAGGCTAAATTGCTTCATTTGCATTGTCTCGGAATATTTTTGCATACGATAAAAACCCCGTGGTTTCGCTTTGCCCTTTTCCCCTTGCTCCCCTCCCCGCGGCTTCACCGGGAACGGGGAGTGCAGGGCACCAAGCCAGGAGCTGTCCCTGACCCCGTGCCGGGTTTTTGGAAGGGGTGGAGGTCCCCAAAAGCTGCCAGCTCAGTTTGCTGGGTATTTCTGCAGCTCTCCCCCTCCTCATTCCACGGGATCTGTGTCCGGTTGGTTTGGGAGAGGAGGAAGCAGATCCTGCTTTGAGGGATGGGCTGTTTTCAGCTCCTGAAGGTCAACTCTATTTGCAGAGGGCACAAAACCACTGCCAGGAGAGAGGGAGCAGCCCCCAGCCCTTCACCTTCTCCCTTCCCAGGCAGCATCTCCATCACCCACCTCCCTTCCCCAGGACCTGGCAGCTCTGGGAATGCACCTGGGAACACCTGGGAGATGCCACCTCCGTCCCGGGCCACCAAGGGGAGGGCGGGAGGTGTGGGATGGCTCTGGGACGTGCCATTTCACTAAGAGCAGCTTCAGCTTCTCCAGACCAACCCCAACATCTGCAGCCTGGCTGTGCTCTCTCCCTTCCTGCACTCCCAGGCTGGAATTGCCGGCAGGAACGGCGGCCAAGCCCGGCTCAGAATGCAGTAATGAGCACGGGGCTGATGGATGCTGCTGCTCCGTCCTTCCCCGGAACAGAGGCCACAGGGAAAACAGAGCAAAGGAGGAGGAAAATCGGCTGGAATCTAATTGTGGAGGCGGGGGAGATGCAGAGAGGGAGGCAAGGATTGATAGCTGTCTGCTCTGCTGCACCTTGGAGGAATCATTAACATCTGATTAATTAGTTAAGGGCTGCTTTGCAAGTGTAAAAGCTCCGCACAAGTGCAAAGGATAAATGGGAGGATCTGGAGTGGCTGGAGATGGCACTCGAGGTGATGGAGGCACTTCAGAGGAGAGGGGGAGGAGAAAGGCAGTGACAGCACCAGCCGTGGAGCCGGGACTGGGATAAACTGAGCACCAGGGGGCTCAGGAAGGAACCGAGCGCTGGTACCAGCCCTGTCCTCCTTCTCCTTCTCCTTCTCCTTCTCCTTCTCCTTCTCCTTCTCCTTCTCCTTCTCCTTCTCCTTCTCCTTCTCCTTCTCCTTCTCCTTCTCCTTCTCCTTCTCCTTCTCCTTCTCCTTCTCCTTCTCCTTCTCCTTCTCCTTCTCCTTCTCCTTCTCCTTCTCCTTCTCCTTCTCCTTCTCCTTCCCCTTCCCCTTCCCCTTCCCCTTCCCCTTCCCCTTCCCCTTCCCCTTCTTCTCCTTCCCTGGATCCTGCCCTCCAAAATTTGGGAGAGAGGGGACAACTGGAAAGCTTTTTGCCAACTCTGTAACCAATATCTCTCCTATTAAACAGTTAATACACTTAGATGTATTTTAATAAACTCCATTTAATGGCCGTACATTAATTGTCTGATTAATTCTAATAAATCCTTATTTGAGATGCTTAATTTAGAGTGTGACTGATTGTCCTGTCACGGTTGGATTATAGAATTGTTGTCTGCAATGAGATACTTCGGGAGATACCGGACAAAGGCAGAAATCTGGGGACTTCTCTGGTAATTGAAAATCGCATCAGCGCGGGGAACGCTGCCAGGAGCGCGTCCCAGGGGATGTGGGGGCAGGGATCTCACTTTCCCCAGGTCCCTGTGTCCTTTAGCAGAGGGACCCCTGCCCTGCCTGACCCCCTTGGGGTGTGAGCAGGGGGCGGCGGTGGCACCGTGGGGACACCCTGGGGACAGGAGGGGCTGCGGGGCTCTCTGCAAACAGCTCGGAGGGCAGAGGTGCGCGGTGTGACGGCCACCAAAGGCACCGGGCCAGGTGGGTTTGATGGTAATTTACTGAAAAGGGGAGGTGACGCCGTTTAGGGCCGGCCGGCCGCGTTATTGAATCTGCAGGCGGCTCCCCGAGGAGCCGGGGGAGCAGCAAAGGTCGCCCCGTGTTTACACTCGGTGACATTTCTGTGAAGAGCTGTCAAAGACCAATTTCCTCCCTCGCTGGCGGCGGCAGAAACGGCACCTGAGCTGTGCACAGAGACACACCCTGCCCCAGCCTCTGTGGGGCCAGGGAGTTCCCTGGGACCCCCTGAGAACCCCTCTGGCCGAGCCTGCCCCCCCTGCCCTTGGGGGTCTCTGGGGGCTGGAGGGCTGCAGCAGCTCAGGTAGCCCTGGCTCCAGCGATTATAAATGAATCAATTATCAATATGGATTTTTCAAGCAAAATCTGAAACGCCGTGGTCAAAGCCCAGCCCCAGCTGCTGTGGGTTGATGTTCCACCGGCTCCTTTTCAGGAAAACCTAAAAACTCAAAGCCAACCCCTTCCCAGGAGCACGGGGGCCAAACACCCCCAGAGAAGCTCAGATCAAACACCCTCAGGATTCAGAATTCCTGAATCCTTTTGCTTTCACGGCTGTTTCCCCCCTCAGGTCGGTCCTGATGTTTCACATCCCCAAACCCCACAGCCAGGGCAGCCCCTGCCCCACCCCAGTGGGACCAGCACCCTCCTGGCATGGCACACACAATTCCTGAAGCATTTTTCCACCCCGAGGAAGGAGCAGCAAATCAAACACATCCCTCTTCCTTTTTTTTTTTTCTCCCTCTGCAAATTCCGGATTTCATTCCAGCTCAAGCTCCAACTTTTCAGTTGATCACGGCCCCTGTGAATCTGTAATCAGACAATTAGAAGTGAATTTGTAATCATACAATTATCCCCCTGCGAAATTAATACATTAAAATGTTCAAACAATTGTTCCAGTAATTAAACAGACAGATATTAGAGAAAACCAGGGCGTTTCAGTCCCGCTCCCTGGAACGTGCTGACCTTTCCCCTTCCTGAGCTGCTGCTCGGGTGGTGTAGAAATGATTGGATAATTGGGTGGTTCGTGTTCTCCTGAAGTCACCAAAGCAGAAGAAAGACAGGATTGCCCCAAAGTTTCCGTGGAGCTGTGACTGTGCTAATTAGAAAGTGGTTTGGGTGGGGGTTTTTTTCCCCCTCTATGGTTAAAATTTAGAAATTATTGTCTGACAATTGTCACTGTCACCCCTAAGCCTGGCACTGCTGATGAATGTGTCCCCTCTTGCCTCTGCCATGCAGGGACACTGACCCACAGTGGACATTGGTGTGGCAGTGCCACCCACCCCTTGCTGCCCGGCCACCAGCCCTGGGCACTGTGGCCACCATTCCAAAACCAGTGCAAATCAGGGAGATTGGTAAGGGAATCTTAAAAATGTAAAGGAAATGGGAAATCTGAGGGGGCACAAGAGGGTGGAAGGGAAAACAGACTCTGGAAATCTTCTCATGTCCCTCTCTAATGTGCATTCACACACCCCCTGTACACCCATTTATTTCCCCAGCTATTTATCCATCCATTCATCCACCCACCTCTCTTCATTTAATTACCCATCTCTCTCTCTGTCTACCTATATATCTGGGCTTTGTTCAGAATATTCATTTTTTTACCCCCTTTCCACCTCATCCCACTGTATTTTGCCTGCTTCCTATCAAGCTTAGGGAGGGATTGGGACCTTTTCCAGGGATGCTGCCCACCATGGATGCTGCATTCCATGCCTGTTCCCATCTGCAGGTGCTGCCCACCTGTAGCCATGGCTCGTGCCTGCAGTGTTTTGGTTTCTCTAAAACTGTCCCCAGGCACAATTCTGTACACAAGGGATGTGTTACTGTACACTGTCCTGTTTTTCTGCATTCTTTCCCAGAAGAGGGAATTTACTTGATGTCCCTCTGAGTCGACCAATGTGGTCCAAGGATTCCACCCCTTGGGTGGGTTCTTTGTAAAAAGGTATAAGGGGAAGTGGCTGGAGAATAAAGAGAGATTGGAGTCAATCTTCAGCCTTCTGAGAACGAGTCCTTGTCCTTATTTCGTGTCCTGTTGCGGCACCCACCCATCTCGATTTCCTTTGCAATCCCCACGGTGAGGAATCCGTGTGGGATCCTTCCCTCAGCTGGGAGGATTCCTCCTGCCTCCTGCAGCCCGAGCCTGGAAGCCTCGCGTTCAAATGCGATGTGACACAAGCTAATGGAGTAAATACAGGGACAACAGGCACTTCAGGTGCTCGTAAGCTGTGCGTTGCTGCCTTTCGAATGGCGCTGATGTTATCGAGGTTTGAAATGGGATCGCGGTGACTCCGCCGCTGCCGCTGCCGGCTCCTTTCACTGCGGGGAAAGGGCTCAGCTGACACCCCGCATCCCCGGCTTTGGGAGGTGTTTATTGTCTCTAACACCCCACGCTCGTTCAGGGACGCCATCCAACTTCTCTGCCGGCAGTGAGAGCAGCCAGCACACCCGGGGAAGGCAGGAGAAGCCTTGTGGAGCTGCAGAACTTCATTCTGTCAGGGCTGGGCCCTGGCTCAGGGTCCCCTCTGCACCCACCTCCTCGTCCCCAAGGTCCCAGCCCGGTGCTGGGGGCTCTGGGGGCTGCAGCACCCCAGGTGCTGGGGTTGGAGGGAACACCTGGTGCCTGTGGGACAGTGGGAGACCCCGAGTGTAGCCCTGGTTGGTGCCGGAGATGTTTCGGTTTTCTGAAACTCTTTTCCCAGAGAGTTTTCTGTCATCCCAAAGACACGTTTTCCTAACTGTGACCTTTGTTTACATTCCTTTCCCTAGGGGGGACTTCTTCCTGATGTCCCTCTGGTTTGACCAGTATGATTGAAGAAGTTCGTATTTCTTTCACATTTGAATTGTTCTCTGCAGAATAGCACAAAAGGGAAGAAATTGCCGGAAATAAACGGAGTCATTGTCAGCCTTCTAAAGTCAAAATCAGTGTCGTTGTGATCTTTAACAGCGTCACCCGAAGGTGCTGATAATGGCATTAGTTGCTAATTAATAGTCCCTTTTCTGCTCCGTGAGGTGCAGGACCCAGCACTCAGCCCTGCTCCCATCCCCAGTAAAATTCACTGACAGGACAGAAACAGCTTCAAAGGATTGACAGAGAAATCGCCGGTTTAACGTCAAAAATGTTCCAATAAAACAAACCTGTAAGAGCTCCCATCACTTCACAATCGCCCTGCAGATCCTTTCTATAAATAAACCCCGAGGAGCTCCGGGCCAGCAGCTGGAGTGCCGGGGACACTCATCAGGGATGAGAGGGGCGGCCACCGCACTCAACGAGTGGAAACCTCGGCTCCTGGCGGCTCTCGGGGCGCGGTGGCACCGCTCTGCAGTGCCTGCGGGGGGGAACGAGGGCAGGAAATCCTCCCCCTCACGCCCTGACCCCGGCACGGCAAACCCTGCTGCAAACACCCCCACCCCACAGCTCCTCGCCAGCTCCGACCTCCCGAACGCGGCATCTCCCGGGGGTGAGTGTGGGATCGGGGTGGACGGTGATGAGAGATCTCTGGGGTCAAGGCTGGGCTTGGAGAATGTGGTTTATTGCATTGGGCCTTGAAGGGACCTGCTGGGAGCTGCAGCTGCAGCTCGGAGCAGAGAGAGAGAGAGAGAAAAGCAAGAGCAAGAGAGCGAAGTAAGAGCAGTAAGAGAGGTAAGAGAGGTAAGAGAAGTGAGCAAAGTTCCCGTTCCAATACATTAAATCTTCTTCTATACTGAACATTCTAACTTACACCAACCAATCTAGCACGAGATACAAATCCTACAGCATTTACATACAGCCTATAAGGATCATTACATGACCATACTGTGTTATATTTTAAACCCTAAAAATGACTCTTTGGGCCCCTCTTGCCAAGCTGGTGGGGTCTGCTCTGACCCTTGGGCTCTTGGTGAGGAGAAGGGCATTGTTTAATCCAAAGGGAATTACCTTCAGCCAATCAATTGTTCTCCAGTTGTTCAGTAACTGAGGCTCTAAACATCAAAACTTGCTTTCAATTCTATTTCACTTAGAGGTTTCACATTCTCAAACCCTAAGCAGTCATACTTATAAGGCTTTCCTTTCTCATCTTCCCCGACACCTGGCGGGTGGCACCTGCCCCTGGTCACCTGCGCTGGCTGCGGGGATGTCCCCGCACAGCCCCACCTGCGCAGGTGAGGTGCGCGCCCCCGTGCGCGCTCCCGGGGGAGTTTTTTTGGCACGGCTGGGAAAGCCGGAGGCAGCCCCTGCCTCCGACAGCGCCCGGCGCAGGGGTTTGATGTGCCGGGAGCCCACTAAATACACGGTGTCAGGTGTAATTGCACGGTACCGGCGGGGCGGGGGGAGCGGCGAACACATTGGCGCGGTGACGGAACACCCGGGGGAGTCTCAAACACAGGTTTGTTGGTCTCGGATGGGAGGGAAAGGAGCCAAGTCTGGCTGTGGAGGAAAAACAAGTGGATGTGCTGTAAGACTCCGTTATTCATCTCCGCTCCCGTAGCTCTCGGATCAGATAACAGGCTCCTCTCCCGCTGTAACGGAGCCTGCTATCTCCTGGAGCCTTCCCTCTCCCCGGAGGGAGCTGGGGATGGTGGGAGCAGCAAAGCGGAGCCAGGAGCAGGGAGATGCCATCCCTGGGCTCAGTGGCCCTGCCTGTCCTGCCCCCTCCCTCGACGTTGTTCAAGATCACAACGACACGGGCTCCCGAGGTCAGAAGGCTGAAATGACTCCAATGTTTATTACCCCGAGAATTTCTTCCCTTTATGCTGTTTTACAAAGAACCACCCAAGGGGTGGGAGACAGGCAGACTTCTTCAATTACATTGGTCAAGTCAGAGGGACATCAGGAAAAGGTCCCTCCTAGAGAAAGGAATGTACACATAGTCACAGGTTAGAAAAACGTGTCTCTTGTTGACAGAACAGTGCCTGGGAAAAAGTTTCAGAGAACCCAAACATCACAGCACGAACCAGGGCTACACTCCCTCCTGCTCACTGGTCAGCTCTCCCCTCCTTGGAAAGCAGCCACAGGTGCAGGCCCATCGTGCCGGGCACCGCTGTAATCCTGGGCAAAATCCAGGCAAAACCGGGATGAGTGCAACCCCTGGGGGCTCAGACTGGCCTTTGGTGCTTTTTCCAGTCTAAAGCCATGACTGGGTGATTGGCAGAGCCAGAAGCACCCACATCACCATGAGCACCCTCCAGCGAGCTGCTGACCCCCCTTTCCTGGGAAGCTCCAGCAGGCAGCAGCATTTTGGAGCAAGGAGCTCCTGAACTCCCTTTCCTGGGAAGCCCCAGCAGGCAGCAGCATTTTGGAGCAAGGAGCTCCTGAATTCCCTTTCCTGGGAAGCCCCAGCAGGCAGCAGCATCCTGGAGCAAGGAGCTCCTGATCCCCCTTTCCTGGGAAGCCCCAGCAGGCAGCAGCATCTTGGAGCAAGGAGCTCCTGAATTCCCTTTCCTGGGAAGCCGCAGCAGGCAGCAGCATCCTGGAGCAAGGAGCTCCTGAATTCCCTTTCCTGGGAAGCCCCAGCAGGCAGCAGAATTTTGGAGCAAGGAGCTGCTGCACACCAATCTCCCCAGGGCTGGTGCTGGGGATGCTGAGGCAGAGGGGATCTGCTTTGCCCATCCAGCCCCAGCTCCAACAGGTGCCACCTGGCTGGCACAGGGCTCCCATTAAACTGGAGCTGTGGCTCCCTAGGTGAAATATTGATGAGGAAGGCCTGAAGCGAGGAATGCAGTCTCCTGACTGTATTTCCTTCCCGTTTTTAATAGCTCACCTCTTCATGCCAGCAAGGCTGGAGTGTGTTATTTGGCTGTGAATGAAAATGAATCCGACCAGGGAGGGAGCCTGTCATTTGCATCTTGAATAAATAGGTTCTAACAAGAAGAGATCTGTTTAATGGAGAGATTTGGGGAATTCAGCCTGAATCCTGCCTGACTTGAGGTCCTGAGACAATAATTGGGATGAGCAGACTAAAGCCGTGAGCCCTTCATGGGACCAGACAGCGTATGAGGGCTTCAGTAGAAATTGAACCATACAACTCTGTCAGTGCAGCTAGGATGGGAAATGGGGTGTTTATAGGCCTGGGAATTGGCACTCCCTGCACAAATTGTGCATTGTGTCTAATTGTCTGGCCTGCCTTGGGACGAGGGTGGCTGGAAATTAAGAGACAGGATCACGCTGAGCAGGGATTGCCTGGGCTCAGCTCCTGCCCAGTTCCTGGGCAAAGGCAATGCCAGGAGACTCCTCATGGGAGGGCACCACTTCTGGGGGCTCCACAGTGTCCCATGTGTCCCTGTCTGGGGATGGAGACCCTCCTGGGAGCAGTTCCAGTGCTCCCCAAGGAGCCTCTGCTCCCACAGGAGAGCCCAGTGCCATCACCCTGTGCCATCCATCTCTCTGTGCCATCACTCTGTGCCATCACCCTGTGAAATCACCCTGTGCCATCACCCTGTGCCATCACCCTGTGCCATCTCTCTGTGCCATCACCCTGTGCCATCACCCTGTGAAATCACCCTGTGCCATCACACTGTGCCATCACCCTGTGCCATCACCTTGTGCCATCACTCTGTGAAATCACCTTGTGCCATCACCCTGTGCCATCACCCTGTGCCATCACCCTGTGCCATCACCTTGTGCCATCACCCTGTGCCCCCTGGACATGCCAAGGTCCCTGAAAGGTGCTGAAGGTTCTTGCTCCTCCTCCTCCCTCCCTGCCTTGGCCAAGGAGCTGGGAGCAGAGTGGGAGCAAAAGCAGAAACAGCTGGCAATGCACACCTCTGTTCCTGGGTGAGGGGAAGAGAGGGAGCTGCCTCTGGAGTGGGGGTGCCTGTGTGGTGCCGTGTCCCAGGGCTGAGCCGGGAGCACAGCTGAGGGACTACAGCTCCCACAAGCCTCCCTGGCAGCACGGCCCCTGCAGAACGCTTCCATTTTTGGCTGTAATGTTTTGGCTTTGGGGGAGAAGAAAAAAAAAAAAAAAAAGTGCGTTTTTTGATTCAAAGTGAAGAATTTGAAGCACAAACTGCTGCTATTTGCAAATAAAAGAGTAAAAAAGGCCTCTGTTAGGAAACAGTGGGTGCAGTGATTGTCAGCGGCTCCAAAACAGATCATATTGCTGCTGAAATTGCTGCAGCTTGACGAGGCAGGGTGGAGATGTGTGGGATGAGGAGATTAATGAGAATTTAATTTTTAAGGCTGTTTGAAAGCAGGGATGGTGCAGCTGTGGGAGCCAGAACCTCCTGGCTGAGCGGGGCTGGGTGCTGAGCAGGATGGGTGCTGAGCAGGGCTGAGAGGGGCTGGGTGCTGAGAGGGGCTGGGTGCTGAGAGGGGCTGGATGCTGAGCAGGGCTGGGTGCTGAGCAAGGCTGGGTGCTGAGCAGATCTGGATTTTGAGTAGGATGGGTGCTGAGCAGGTTTGAGAGGGGCTGGGTGCCGAGCAGGGCTGGGTGCCGAGCGGGGCTGGGTGCCGAGCAGGATGGGTGCTGAGCAGGGCTGGGTGCTGAGCAGGATGGGTGCCGAGCAGGATGGGTGCTCAGCAGAGCTGGGTGCTCAGCAGGGCTGGGTGCTGAGCAGGAGTGGGTGCTCAGCAGAGCTGGGTGCTGAGCAGGGCTGGGTGCTGAGCAGGAGTGGGTGCTCAGCAGAGCTGGGTGCTGAGCAGGGCTGGGTGCCGAGCAGGGCTGGGTGCGGAGCAGAGCTGGGTGCTGAGCAGGGCTGGGTGCTGAGCAGGATGGGTGCCGAGCAGGGCTGGGTGCCGAGCAGGGCTGGGTGCTGAGCAGGGCTGGGTGCCGAGCAGGGCTGGGTGCCGAGCAGGGCTGGGTGCTGAGCAGGACTGGGTGCTGAGCAGGGCTGAGAGGGGCTGGGTGCTGAGCAGTCTGTGTGCCGAGCAGGATGGGTGCTGAGCAGGGCTGAGCGGGGCTGGATGCTGAGCAGGGCTGGGTGCTCAGCAGGAGTGGGTGCTGAGCAGGGCTGGGTGCTGAGCAGATCTGGGTGCTGAGCAGCCTGGCTGATTTGCAGGCTGGGTGCTGAGCAGGCTGTGTGCCGAACAGGATGGGTGCTGAGCAGGGCTGGGTGCTGAGCGGGGCTGAGAGGGGCTGGGTGCTGAGCAGGGTGGGTGCTGAGCGGGGCTGGGTGCTGAGCAGGGCTGAGCGGGGCTGGGTGCTGAGCAGGATGGGTGCCGAGCAGGGTTTGAGAGGGGCTGGGTGCCGAGCAGGCTGGGTGCCGAGCAGGCTGGGTGCCGAGCAGGATGGGTGCCGAGCAGGATGGGTGCTGAGCAGGATGGGTGCCGAGCAGGGCTGGGTGCCGAGCAGGCTGTGTGCCGAGCAGGATGTGTGCTGAGCAGGCTGGGTGCTGAGCGGGGCTGAGAGGGGCTGGGTGCTGAGCAGGCTGTGTGCCGAGCAGGATGGGTGCTGAGCAGCCTGGGTGCCGAGCAGGGCTGTGTGCCGAGCAGGATGGGTGCTGAGCAGGCTGTGTGCCGAGCAGGATGGGTGCCGAGCAGGATGGGTGCCGAGCAGCCTGGGTGCCGAGCAGGATGGGTGCTGAGCAGGCTGTGTGCCGAGCAGGATGGGTGCTGAGCAGCCTGGGTGCCGAGCAGGGCTGAGAGGGGCTGTGTGCCGAGCAGGATGGGTGCTGAGCAGGATGTGTGCCGAGCAGGGCTGTGTGCCGAGCAGCCTGGGTGCCGAGCAGCCTGGGTGCTGAGCAGGCTGGGTGCTGCCCCGGCCCCCAGCGCTGCCGCTCCCCACGGCCGGGCGCAGCAGTGCAGGAGGAGCCGCGGCGCTGTTCCGCTCCCCCTGTCAATGTGTACTTGGGGAGTCCTTAATCCACGGGTCGCTGACGTGATAAACAATAATGTCTCTTTTGGAGCTGTTACGACTTATCATGTTAATGGGCACTTAGGGAGCCTTTAATTGGTGATTTGTGCATGCACTGTCACAAAATTTTAAAACACATTTACCATCATTTCCGGGGTGTTTTAGAAGCACCAGTTGGCTACACTGAGGGATGAGCAAGCAAACCTGCCTCGAGTCCCCTGCCCCGCCTGCTCGCCTGTGGCGTCAGAAAAGGGCTGTCGTGCCTTTCTAAAGCCAAAGGCAGTTGTTGTGCTCTTCTGGGGAATGGTTTTTCCCCAGAACCTCTTAAAGCTTGTGACTATTTAGTTTGACTCTTCTTTTTTTTTTGTCTTTAACCTATTGGGCTCAGGGCCAGTTATCTATCCTGAGCCAGAGACCAGATAAACCCATGCTTCTTCCTTGTTCACTCTCTTCCCTGGAACCCTTCGAGAATAAAGCCTTGGACTGATCCTGGGGTGAGAGCCTCTTTTGGAATCTTTTACCCTGTCCCCTGGGATATTCCTCCAAAGCCCCTCAAGAACCTGAGCTGGCCACAAAAAGCCCAGGAGGGCAGGAGGGGGAGTATTTCAGGCAGTGGCACCAAGAAGTTCCTCTTGCCAAGCTGCTCTGGCAGCAACCCCAGTGGGTGCTGGTGGGTCACTCACCCTGGTTTGCCTCTGCAGCAGCAAACTGGTCGTGCAAGGGATTCCCTGCAGGAATTGGGAGCTCAAGTTGAAAAGTCGTAATGCCAAGAGCTCTACAAACATCCATCCCAGTGATCTCATCCCTCACATTTGGGGTGGAATACCAAACTAAAGAAACATTCCTTATTCCCAGCAGCTCTCTCTGCTCTGCCTGCCCTGGGGCAAAGGGTTGAACTGGGGAGCAGCTCCTGCTCTCACACGGGGGTCACTGCTGAGCCGAGCCACCTGCAGCAGCGCAGATCCCAGAAGTGCAGCTTCACCCTCAGGAGCAGCTCACCCTCACAAGAGACACTCACCCCACGGACACCAGACCCTGCTCCAAGACCCCCAGAGGGGCTGGCTGTGGGACCCCAGCACCCACCAGGAGTGAAGGAGCCGCCCCCAGGGCGGGGAGCAGCGGTGCTGGGAGAAGCCGTCATTAACAGCTCCTGTCACGGCTGTCAGGTTCTTCCTCATCAGGAACAGAGCGTGCCAGGGCCTAATTAAAACTCTGCCGGCTTTTGGAGCAGCGCTGCCTAACGAGAGCTCCCGTCTGCAGCGGTGGATGGGCTCAGCCCGGTGCCCTCGCTCTCTCCAGGTGAGTTGGTGTTTCACCCTTCCCAGCTCTGTTTTTTCCCTGCCTCTCCTCCCAGCCCCGCTGGCTGCAGGAGCGGGTTGAGCCAGAGGAGTGTAACTGATGGAGTTTCCATAGCAATGCTCTTCGTCACCACCGCTGTGCCATTTCCAGCTCTG
>JADMLD010001548.1:0-52500 GCA_017589585.1 Phylloscopus whistleri | reverse complement strand
ACAACGCCCTGGCTGGGAGGGGAGATGCTGGAGGTTCCGTGTCTGGCTGCCCCATCCCTATTCCCAGCACCGAGGCACTTCCCAAACCTTCCGTGGCCAGTTTGGAAGGTTCATTTTCCAGCAGGCAGCGCAGCGCCGGCTCCCAGCCCCCAGCACATCCCCACCTGGTGCCGCTGAAGAGCTGCTCTGCCTTTTGGGGACCCTGGTACCCCCTGGCACTGCCCTCCCCGCCCCGGGCACGGCAGCACACTGAGCACCCCTGGGATTGCTCTGTGAGGGTGGGGAGACCCTGGCACGGGGTGCCCAGAGCAGCCGGGGCTGCCCCTGGATCCCTGAAGTGTCCAAGGCCGGGCTGGATGGGGCTTGGAGCAACCTGGGATAGAGGAAGGTGTCCCTGCCCATGATGGGAGGTGGAACAGGATGAGCTTTAAGCTCCCTTCCAACCAAATCCAGCCCGTGATTCCACGAACTTCTGCCAGTGGAGGGACCCTGCGGAACCCGGCGCATCCCCACCTTCCCGGGCGGGCTGAGCCCAAGGGCTTCTCCTGCCCCTCCGGCGCTCCCAACCAGCACCGAGTAATTCCAATTTGGCAGCGCTGGGGCTGCTCCGCTCTGGGTTCATCACCCTGCGGACACTGCCCCTCGCAGCCCAGCGAGGGGACCGACCCGGCGGTGCCACCCGCTGGGGACCCGGGGCAGGGCTGCACCCTCTCCCTGCTGCTCCCGGCTGGGGCACGAAATTCCGGCTCCATCCCCAGAGAGATGGGCAGGGCGGTGGGCTCAGGGTGCCTGGAAAAAATGGGGAACAAATCCCTCCCTCTGCTGCAATTCCCAGCCACCGCAGCCAGGGCTGGCCTGAGCTGGCACAGGGATGTGTGTGTTTGTTTGTTTGTTTGTTTGTTTGTTTGCGGGCCCATTTGTTGATAAATTTGCATCGAGTCTTGGAAAAAAAAAAAGTGTCTTCTCCAAATTGAATGGCACGAATTATTCCAAGCGAACTCACTAATTAAGAGCTCATTAGCGGCCCAAATTTGTGATAGATCAGCAGTGGACTTGGCGCAGTGGTTTAATTTAATGATTTCTCGCATTACTTTGTTAATCATCTTTAGTCTGATTTAATTTATGCCAATGTGGCTATCCTAATTTCTAATTAAGGCATTGATGGCAGGGACACCACCACCACCCCCAAGAATTCCAATCATGGATAGTGCAGAAGCAATCTGGGTTCTTATCACCCCGGAGTGGGTGGGGGCTCCTCCTCACTCCCAGCCTGGCCCACAGCCCCACTCTCTGCTCCGGCTGGGATTTTTCCCAGTATTCCCATGTCTGAGCTGATCCAGGAATCCCACAAAACCCGGGATCCTGCTGGAAGGTGCCACCACTCCGGGATCAGCAAACCCGAGAGTTTGCAGGGGAAGAACATCTGCTGATGCAAAACATTTATGCCAGTCGATATAAATTTATTTAGTGCAATAAATGACATAATTGAATTTTTATCTCCTTCATATATTTTCCCTAAAATAACGAAGATTTGGAGTGTCCCTGGCCCACAGATGTCTTTCACGGGGACGTATTTCCTGTACCATTACACTTGTGTAAATCTGACATTTAAACAGTTTAATAAATGAGCCGTTGTTTGACTTGTTTCACTTTCAATACATTCTGGTGGATTAATAAAATGCATTTCAAAAGGGAGCTCGATAGAACACGCTATAAAAATTCGTGATTTATTAGCGATACATTTGCTATTAGTTGGGACAGATACTCAAAATGTCATTAGGGTTAAAATAATAATCAATCAAACTAATTAGACTCTATTTTTCATATGCAAATATAATTAAGCATCCATTTCTCAATAACTTTAAAGAGAATTATTGAAGCTGCACAAAGTGTGCTGAGTCCTTACTTGAGCTAATGGAATGGCAGCGCCCTCCCTGCATATGCAAACAAAATTGATTAACTGCTCTGAGCTTGGCTTAATAACCCAGGAGGGGCTGGGGGAGCGGGGCCAGGGCCTGGGGGTGTCACTGCCATGCCCACCCCCCAAATTCCTGCTTTCTCAGGAGCTGGGGATCACGGCACGGATCCTACAGGTACCACCATCTGCAGCCCGGCCTCACCCGTGTTTGCTGATGTTTTTTCACCCTGGCTGTTCTTTTTTTCTTTTTTTTTTTTGAGGGAAAAAACACCATTTCGTTATGAGAAGGGTTAATAAGAGATGTTTATTTATGAACTCGGCATATTACTGTTGCATAATTTGAATACAGTGCTATGAGCTTTTTTTTATTGCCTGCTATAATTTCATTTTTAAAGCTTCCCCTATGCCATACTTTACAAATGATATCGCAAACAAGAAATAAATTCTGTTTTGCAGCTGTGCTAACTATATTTACCCATGGGATACACTATTTTGTCCTTGACATAAATCCCCCGGGATTTCACTCGGAATTACTTTGGCACGCCGCATTCCCTGCATCGGGGGTATTGTGCACCGAGTCGATCACCGGGGCTCTGGCGGAGCCGCCGAAGAGAAAGAGGCACTTGTTTAGCATATTACCATGAAAATCAGTCAATTCGCACATTAACGATTGTCAGGGAAGCCGGCAGAGGGAAATAAGGGAAATAACCGCGGATTAAACCAGCGAGGATCCCCCAAGCAGCAGCGGGGGGGAGGCGGGGAGGGGGGTGATTGCCCTCCAGCCCGGCACACCCTGAGCATCACCTGCTGCTCTTCCTGCCCTCCTCCATCTCCCCGGGCTGTTGTGCCCAAATATCCCCTGCTGTCCCCATCCTCCTGCAGGGCTGGGGGTTCTCTAGCTGTATGTGAGCCCGCTTTTAGGGGTTTTTTTTCTAGAATTTGCAGCCCCTGGAGGTTTTTCCACTGCAGGTCCTGCCCGCCGGCCACACTGGAGCCTCAAGGTGCTCAAACCACCTCGGGATACAGGTCCTGCTGCTCAGTGTGGTCTCGTTTTTCTGCAGGACATCAGGTTTAATGGGATTCAGCTCCCCTCCTCTCCTCAGAGGCACAGGAGCTGCCAGGGAAGGGGTCTGTGCCCGGGAGCGTGGTGGAGCTGGCAGTGCTCTCCGGGGACGGGAGGGATTTTTTGGTCGATCATGTAGCATCAGGTTCTGGTGTCACCCACGTTCCCGGAGCTTGATGGCCCTTAATGCGCCGTGACAAGGTGTGACATCAGAAATGGAACACAAAATGAGATCAAACGGCGTCCCGGCCCCCAGAGGGCCCGATCAAATCCGAGGGATGGAGGCTTGAAGGGGGGAAAAATAATGCGAGCTCTGCCCTCCACAGAAAGCTTTAGAATCCCATTAGCCTGGCCTGGCTGGGTTCTCGTGGGGAGGAGGATGTGGGGCCTGTGGGGTGGAGGTCTCACCCCATCCCTTCAACCCACAGGGCCTGAGGAGCCCCCAAGCACCGACCTTGCAGTGGGGAGCAGCTCCAGGCCCCTGCTGGAGTGGGGACACCCTCAGCTCCTGGGGTTGGGAGCCAAACCACCATCCTGTCCCTTCACAGGGATGAGGAGGGTGACCCCGAGGAGGGGACCCCCCAAAACAAAGCCCTGCCCCACTTTTCTGGATGTCTGCAGGCAGAGTTTGATCCAATGGGCAGTGCCCAGGGAAGGTGTTTCTTGGGAGGGACCCTGATGTCAGGTTCTGACCCCACAGACAAGTTCCTTCAGGAGAGCAGGTTAAGGACAGAACACCTCAGGCCAGCTGAAAAAAAAAAAAAAAAAGAAGGACCATTTTTCACATATCTCAGCAATTTTAAAAAGGGGAAAGGAGCCATTTTTCAGCAGAGAGGAGCTCCTTTCGTTCGGAAAATGTTAACCAGATGTTCCCAAAAAAGTACGTCATGGAAAGAGTGACTGAGGTCCCTGGCTGGGACCAACCCCGGCCCCAGGGAGCTGTGGGGCTGCACTGTGGGGCTGCTCAGGCTGCAGATGAGGGCACAGGAGCTTGGGAAGGCACCAATTCCCAGTGCCCCTGGCCTGGGATGGAGGGTGGGACTGCAAACACCTGAGATTCAGGGCAGGGCACGATTTTTTTCCCTTCAAATGGCCACTGCCACCACACCAGCAGGCACCTGCAGAGGAGTGTGTGCTTCCCTCCACTCCTGAGCCACGTCCCAGCAGAGCCTGTGGTGCTTTGGGAGTGGGGCAGCAGCACCAGAGCCCAGGAGTGCGAATTAGGAGCAAACCCAGAGCACCTGGGCTCCGACACCCCATCCCTTGGATTTTCTCCTGGTGGCAAAACCTAAATCCAATCAGGACAGAAGGCCCAGGCAGCATCTAAAGGAGAGGCTCCTCACTGCACAGGGTTGTGGAGCAGGGAAATGAGGAGTTTTCAGCCTCTGGCTGCACCCAGGGCCATGAGAATCAGCAAGTCGTTAATAGGCCTGAACCTCTGTCAGCAGCCCAAGGGAGAAACCTGCCCGAGGAGCCTCCTGTGCTGAGCCTGGCCTCTGCCGTGTCCCTGCTGGTGGCCACCAGGTCCCCTGAGCCCTGCCCACCCCAAGGGACAGCAGGAGGGGATGTTGGGGATGAGCTGGGACACAAACCAGGCAGAGGGGTTGCCAGGTTAATGCTGCAGTTAACAGATTTTGTGGTGAATAACGATCAGAGTTGTTTTTCCTTTGGGTGCCTCAGCCTGTCCATCTCCCCACCCATCCACACCTCTTTTCTTGTCCTCAGAGGGCCTGGCACAGGCTGCCCAGAGAAGCCCCTGGATCCCTGGAAGTGTCCAAAGCCAGGCTGGATGGGTTCTGCTGCTGCTGGGCAGGGCCTGCTCCCAAAAGCCCCCAGCCCAGCCTACACCCCAGGACCCCCCCAGCAACATTTCTGGGGCCCATTTGCACAAACTTTAGGAGCAGCAACACCCACCCTGCCCCAGGACAGGGGAGGGCAGTGGGGTGACCCTGGGACCCACTGGATCCCCTCAGCAGACGGTGTGACAGAGCTGCAGTCCCTCTGGGAGATGGATGCCTGCTGGGGCGGGCTCCCACAGCCATGTGTCTCCATTCCATCACTAATACACACAATTAATAAACTTAATTACACGTAAAATTGCGGCAGCTGAGGAATGAAGGCAATTCCTTCTCCTGCGGTTTCACACCAAGCCTTGGGTGAGGACAAGGGGTGCAAAGGTGTCCCTGCAGCCCCTTTGTCCTCAGCACAGCTCCCCCACAGGCCCCTGTCTGGGGCTCCTGGGAAGGGACATTTCTTTGTGTCTGTGACGTGCTGCTCCTGCACAGAGAGATCAATCCCTGTGTGCTGCAGGATTAAAGGAGCCCATGAGGCAGAGCAGCATCTGGAGTGAGCAGCGCTGATCCCTGACAGACTGAAGGGATCCTGAGATCCTGCAGTGATCCCTGATACCCTGCAGGGATCCTGACACCCTGCAGGGATCCTGACACCCTGCACTGATCCCTGACAGCCTGCACTGATCCTGACATCCTGCACTGATCCCTGACACCCTGCACTGATCCCTGACACCCTGCACTGATCCCTGACACCCTGCATGGGTCCCTGACACCCTGCACTGATCCCTGACACCCTGCAGGGATCCTGACACCCTGCAGGGATCCCTGACACCCTGCACTGATCCCTGACACCCTGCACTGATCCTGACACCCTGCACTGATCCCTGACACCCTGCAGGGATCCTGACACCCTGCACTGATCCTGACACCCTGCACTGATCCTGACACCCTGCAGGGATCCCTGACACCCTGCACTGATCCTGACACCCTGCAGGGATCCTGACACCCTGCACTGATCCCTGACAGCCTGCACTGATCCTGACACCCTGCAGGGATCCTGACACCCTGCACTGATCCTGACACCCTGCACTGATCCTGACACCCTGCAGGGATCCCTGACACCCTGCACTGATCCTGACACCCTGCACTGATCCTGACACCCTGCAGGGATCCCTGACACCCTGCACTGATCCTGACACCCTGCAGGGATCCCTGACACCCTGCACTGATCCCTGACACCCTGCACTGATCCTGACACCCTGCACTGATCCCTGACACCCTGCACTGATCCCTGACACCCTGCAGGGATCCCTGACACCCTGCACTGATCCCTGACACCCTGCAGGGATCCTGACACCCTGCACTGATCCCTGACACCCTGCAGGGATCCCTGACACCCTGCACTGATCCTGACACCCTGCAGGGATCCCTGACACCCTACAGGGATCCTGACACCCTGCACTGATCCTGACACCCTGCACTGATCCCTGACACCCTGCACTGATCCTGACACCCTGCAGGGATCCCGACACCCTGCACTGATCCTGACACCCTGCACTGATCCCTGACAGCCTGCACTGATCCTGACACCCTGCAGGGATCCTGACACCCTGCACTGATCCCTGACACCCTGCAGGGATCCTGACACCCTGCACTGATCCCTGACACCCTGCACTGATCCCTGACACCCTGCAGGGATCCTGACACCCTGCACTGATCCTGACACCCTGCACTGATCCTGACACCCTGCAGGGATCCTGACACCCTGCACTGATCCTGACACCCTGCAGGGATCCCTGACACCCTGCACTGATCCTGACACCCTGCAGGGATCCTGACACCCTGCACTGATCCCTGACACCCTGCAGGGATCCCTGACACCCTGCACTGATCCCTGACACCCTGCACTGATCCTGACACCCTGCACTGATCCTGACACCCTGCAGGGATCCCTGACACCCTGCACTGATCCCTGACACCCTGCAGGGATCCTGACACCCTGCAGGGATCCCTGACACCCTGCAGGGATCCCTGACACCCTGCACTGATCCCTGACACCCTGCAGGGATCCCTGACACCTTGCACTGATCCTGACACCCTGCAGGGATCCCTGACACCCTGCAGGGATCCTGACACCCTGCACTGATCCCTGACACCCTGCACTGATCCTGACACCCTGCACTGATCCCTGACACCCTGCACTGATCCTGACACCCTGCAGGGATCCCTGACACCCTGCAGGTGGGGCTGCGGTGGGAAGGCAGGAGGGACACCCGGCTGTGTCACTGTCACCTCGCACAGCCGCGAGCAGCCAGCACCAGGCTGCCAGGATCTGCATGGACCAGCGTCTCCAGCCACCTCGTGCGGAGGAGAAGGGGTTAATGGCTCCCCTCGATGCCGCGGCACCGAAGTTCATTACTTTTGCTAATTGCTTCGGAGTCAGTGGTTCGGCAGCTCGTGGGAAACGCGTGATGGATTCACCGGCCGGTTCGGGGTGCCGGGGCAGGGGCTCGGACACCAGCACCTGCCACCAAACCCGGTGTCCCCGATGTCCCCGGGCCCGCAGGGGGCTGCTCCCAACCCCCGAGGCTGCAGGGCCGTGCTGAGGGTCTGGAGCTGCCGTGGGACCCAGCCCGGGGCGGAGCGGCTCAGGGACAGGGCAGGTACGGCACAGGCGGGGGTTTCACTCCCCCGAGCCGAGCACCGACACGGCTGCTGTGGGATGAATTAAGCACAGCCCGCTGATGCCCGTGCCGGTGACACCGGAGAGGCTTCACTTTCCCGGGTAACCGATGGGGCCATAAGTACTTAGCGACCGTACGGTGATTATGTTTAATAAAGGACATTTTTTCTGTAATTAAAGAGTTTTATTAAGGCGTTATTAGCCCTTTAGGTTGAAAAATAGCTGAGCAGAGGTGTAATAGAGGTGCTAGCATCTGTACTGGGCGAGCAGATGGAGGGGAAGCTCCACCCTGGTGCCGGGAGCCGCGGGGCTTGGCTGGCAGCGGTGACATGTGGCACCTCGTGTGTGTCACTGCCGGGCAGCTCCGGGCACGGCGGGGCTCAGGACAGTGCCGTGCTGGTCCCCGCGATGTGTGAGAGGGCTGCTGGCACCCCAGCACCCGGGGTGCAGCCGGGACACGGCCGCACCACACCGGCAGCTCCCGCTCCCCTTCCCGTACCGATCTCAATAATCCAGCCTGGCCTCCCCTCGGGCACTGCTGCCTCCAGCTCAGGCACATCAGCCTGGGCAGCCTGTTAGGAGCGCCCTGGGCTGTAAATCAGGATTAATGAGACGGCGGAGGGAGCTCCCAGCCCGGCACGGCTCTGCTGGCAGCCCCTGCCAGGCTGGGAGCGGGGACACCTCCGTGTCCCCGGGCAGTGGCAGTGCCAGCACCCTGCCTGTAGCCATGGTTCATGCCTGCAATGTTCTGATTTCTCTAAAACTGTCCCCAGGCACAATTCTGTACACAAGGGATGTGTTACTGTACACTGTCCTGTTTTTCTGCATTCTTTCCCAGAGGAGGGAATTTACTTGATGTCCCTCTGAGTCGACCAATGTGGTCCAAGAATTCCACCCCTTGGGTGGGTTCTTTGTAAAAAGGTATAAGGGGAAGTGGCTGGAGAATAAAGAGAGATTGGAGTCAATCTTCAGCCTTCTGAGAACGAGTCCTTGTCCTTATTTCGTGTCCTATTGCGACACCTGCCCTCCCCCTGCAGGGCTGTGGCTGCTCTGCCGAGGTGTCAGGGCTGTCCCTGTGCCATCGCAGTGCCACACGGCTGGGGGTGCCTGGCACACACCAGAGCAGGGGGAGGCTGTGGTTTTCCAGGCATTCCAGTGCTTAAAGGAGCTTAGAGAAGAGATGGAGGGTGGCACGGGCAGGTGGGGATAGGAGAAGAGGGAGTGGTTTTATATTAAAAGAGGAGAGATTTGGATTTGATGTTGGGAAGAAGTTCAGAGGGCAGTGAGGGCCTGGCACAGGGTGCCCAGAGAAGCTGTGGCTGCCCCATCCCTGGAAGTGCTCAAGGCCAGGCTGGACAGGGCTTGGAGTAAACTGATCTAGTGCAAGGTGAAGAATTTCTTCCTCTTACTGGAGAATTTCTTCCTCTCTCCCACGTCAGCTCCCAGCCAGAGGGCCAGCTTGGAGCATCCTCTTTGGAAAGAGGCTTCGGCTTTGGCAGGTACCACGGCAGAGATGTGCTCTGGCAGCAAAGGTCTCCCTGCAGCTGCCCCTGCCCCCTCTCTCTGCCCCTCACCATCCTCTCAGCCTGGGTACAGCCCTGGGGAGAGCTGCCCGTGCCAGGCTGTGCCCTCACTGCTGCACAGGAGGGTGGGTGAGCGGGGACCCTGCAGCACCAGCAGCACACCTGCTGCAGCTCTGCAGCCCCGAGGAGCTGCAGGGTTGTCTTGGGTTATGGAGCCAAGGATGTGCATCCTATTTCATCTGCTGAAAGCAGTTGGGGAGATGTTTTTCTTTGCCCTCTGATAATGGGCCAACTGTTCAAACCAGGTGGGGCATTGTTTCTTATCTCTTTCACCACCCCTCCTCCCTCCAGGGGATATTTTCTGCTAATGGGCCATTGAGGCTCACCAAGGGCATGACATATTCCATCGTTGTGAGGTGCTCCACCCGGTGGGAGGAGCCAACCATTCCTACCTGGATAAAAACTGAGACACAGGAGCACAAGTTATCTGGTTCCACAGGATTCCTGGAGGAAGACTGGACCCTTCTCATCATCTCTGGACCCTTCTCACCATCACTGGACCCTTCTCTCTCAGGATCATCTCTGCTCCAGCAGAACCACATCTGCCACTCCAGGAGGACTCACTTTTGGACTGCTTCAAACACCCTGACCAACAGGGTGTTAGGTTGTATTGTTCCATTTATTTTATTTTACCCTTTTTCCCACTCTTCTCCTATTAAATTGTATCTCTGACTGGGAGTCTCACTGGTTTTTCTCTCAAACCAGTACAAGGGTTTGTGCCAGACCCCCCAGCTCTGCCAAAAAGGAGCCCTGGGCACTGCCAGGGGCTGGTGGCAGCGCTGACCAGAGGGGAGGGAGCAGTGACATTGCCAGGAAGGGTTTTTTTCCTCCATCTGAATTTGTGCGGCCTGTCCTCTAATCATCTGTACGTTATCCATCATCCCCCGCCCCCCGGCCCCGCCGTCGCACGGCTCCAGGCAATCCATCTCGCAGTTAAAAAATTGTCTCCCTTACACAGGGGCTTTCAAACAAGACAAATAGAAAGAATAAGATCTGCTATTGAGATGCTGTGTACAGGGTGAGATACATGAGGCGGCGGGGAGCAGATCCCGTCTGATTGTCGGGAGCAGATCTACGGCGCTGTCAGCACGGCGTGGGCCCTCCACGGGGGACAGGCAGGATTCAGGCTGCTCTCTGGTGCAATTCTGGGGATCCAGGCAGGGTTTGGGCTCAGCTGAATGGCACCATCTCCTCTCTGGTGCAATTCTGGGGATCCAAGCAGGGTTTGGACTCAGCTGAATGGCACCATCTCCTCTCTGTCACAGTCCTGGGGGTCCAGGCAGGGTTTGGACTCAGCTGAATGGCACCATCTCCTCTCTGGTGCAATTCTGGGGATCCAGGCAGGGTTTGGACTCAGCTGAATGGCACCATCTCCTCTCTGGTGCAATTCTGGGGATCCAAGCAGGGTTTGGACTCAGCTGAATGGCACCATCTCCTTTCTGGTGCAATTCTGGGGATCCAGGCAGGGTTTGGACTCAGCTGAATGGCACCATCTCCTCTCTGGTTTAATTCTGGGGATCCAGGCAGGGTTTAGACTCAGCTGAATGGTGTCATCTCCTCTCTGGTACAATTCTGGGGATCCAGGCAGGGTTTGGGCTCAGCTGAATGGCACCATCTCCTCTCTGGTACAATTCTGGGGATCCAAGCAGCCCCACCAGCCCCAGCATGGGCACCACTCAGCCATCCTCAGGGCTAAGTCTGGCATCCTGGCACAGAGCCTGGCACTGAGTCCTCCTGTCTGACCTCCCAGTCCTCTGGGACTGAGCCCATTGCTGCTGCTGCTGTGCCTGTGGCACCCTCAGGGATGTGGATTGGTTGGTGCAGGTTGTGATGGGCAGGAGAGGCAGGAGGGGAGGGCAGGGGCTGTGCCAGAGCCAGGTGAGAGCTGGGGCACAGGGAACAGCACAGACCTGGCTGCTGGGGTAGAACCAGCCTGCTCCTGGCCCTGCCCTGTGTTAAACTGTTCCTGAAGAGGCTGAGTGCAGCCTTCAGAAAGCCACTCTGATCCCTGAGCTCTCCCTCTTCCCCGTGCCAAACACTCCTGGCTGGCCAGTGGCCGTGGGCAGTGGTGCCCTTGGTGCCCCGCTGTGTGTGCCAGGCTGATGGGGATCTGTGCACAGCCCGCGTGTGACTCCATCCCTTATCACCTCATTGAAATGCTGATGAGCCCATGATCCCCCCCAGGGAAGAAAAAGGGGGGAGATGGTCCCTGCCAAGCACCGCCAGGATCCAAAGGTTTTGTGCTGAGACACTCCTGCCTCAGGCAGGGTGGATAAACCCTGCTCAGAGCCCCCCAGCGCCTGTGCGCGCTCAGGATGCTGAAGAATCGGGACGGAACACCCGACCTTCCCCTGCCAGGCCGGCTCCTGGGGGTGTGTGTGCCCGGGGAGCGGCGCTGGGAGCCGGGGCAGTGCTGCCCCTGGGCTGTGCCAGCGATGCTGCGGCTCCGTGCCGAGGCACAACTCGCCTCTCCCTCGCTCCCTAACGAGACCAAATAAATTTACGTGGTGCTGTATCCCCCCCTCCCTCCCTCCCCTCGCCGAGGCAAAGGCATCTGACGGTGGCTCAGACAACCCCGGCTCTCGCCTGAGCCGCCACGCTCCGAGCTGCCTGCATTTTTATGAGCTGACTTGTTATATGGGGTGGAAGTATGCAAAATATGTCAAGCCCAAGCGGAGATTTGAATCAAAATGACTCTAATTACTCGTAATAATTTTTTGGATTCCAACATAAAACAATGTTAAAAAAAAAAAAAAACAAAACAAGCCACCATTACAATAGTTAAAAGACAAATCATTTAGTGAGTCCCTCACTTTATCGCTTTATTAGACAATTTCCTTTGCCACATTTGGAACATGAGGCTGGGTGATTGCCCAGGGCTATTCCAGTGCAGGCAGCACTGACAGAGAGTTCATCCTGTCATTAGTCAAACACCATCACTGCAGGACCAACGGCCTTGTCAAATTAGACACCATCTCCAGGCGTCAGCGTGGCACCAAATTGGGAGGAAAATTGGGTTCTCTCCCTTCTCTCCTTCCTTTCTTCATCTCTAAAATAAGCCAGTTTGATTCCTCCTCTGGGTGAGCCCCGGCGTGGGCTGTGTGAGCAGGGATGGACCCAATTTGCTGTCACTGCTGTGATCCCTGGGGATTCTCTGCAGCTGGGAGCTGACGTGGGCCAGGGGAAGAAATTCTCCACTAAGAGGAAGAAATTCTTCACCTTGCACTAGATCAGTTTACTCCAAGATTTGCCCAGCCTGGCCTTGAGCACTTCCAGGGATGGGGCAGCCACAGCTCCTCTGGGCACCCTGTGCCAGGGCCTCGCTGCCCTCTGAACTTCTTCCCAACATCAAATCCAAATCTCTCCTCTTTTAATATAAAACCACTCCCTCTTCTCCTATCACCACCTGCCCGTGCCACCCTCCATCTCTCCTTTAAGCCCTGGAATGCCTGGAAAACCACAGGGGGGATCTCTCTGTGCCAGAGCCGGGGCAGGACCCACACCAGCAGCACCTTCTGGGGTCTGGCACCCTCCCTGCGCCCCGGGGGCTGCCCGGGCCGTGTCACCCCGATGTCACCCCGATGTCGCCGGGCAGGACGGTGGGGACAGGGCTATCCCGCGGTGACCCCGAGCCGCCAGCGCGTGTGTCAGCGCCGCCACCCCGGCCGCGGCTTTGGGCAGACGAAGCGAGTTGCTCATTGCCCGTGACATAATTTAGATGAATGGGGTGGGTAATCCATCAGGCAGAGCAGCCCGGGGGTGGGGGGGATCCCATTACCTTACACGTGTTAACAGCCCAACTCCTTTGTACCAACAACAAAGTGGCGCTCCTGAAAAGCCCGATTTCCCCCTCATTGTCTGCGGGAGGAGCGGCGGTGATGGATGGCGGCGCTGGCGGGGCCGTGCCGCGGGGGAAGAGGGACACCGTGTGGGGACACGCCGCGACACCTGCGGGAGGCACAGCGGCGGGGACCCGGTGTGGATGGATGTCTGGAACCCCGCAGCCCGCCAGGGATTGCCGGGAGCAGAGCGCTGTGTGAGAAAGAACGGGATGGAGAAAGAGCGGCGAGGAGAGGGGACAGCGCTTCCCGGGACGAGCTTCTGTAGTCACGGTTTGTGCTTGCTACGTTTTGATTTCAGAAAATTCTTTTCCAGAAACACTTGTTGTAAACAAGGGCATGTTATTGTAAACTATCATATTTTTCTACATTCTTTCCCAGAGGAGGGAATTTGCTTGATGGCCCCTTGGTGTGACCAATGGGCCCAAGGATCCCACCTCTTAGGTGGGCTCGTTGTAAAAAAGTATAAAAGACAGGTGCTTTGATAATAAAGCAAGATTTTGAATCTTCAGCCTTCTGTGAGTCTGTGTCCTAATTTCGTGCTCTACAGGAACAAGCATCCTTGTTCCAGCTCCTGGAGATAAGCACAGGAGAAGGAGCTGGGTCGAGAAGCAGCAGGGACTGCAGGGGGGAGAACTTTTTGCTCTCTACAACTCCCTGGGAGGGGGTTGGAGCCGTGTGAGGGTCGAGCTCTTCTCCCCAGCAACAAATGACAGAAGGGGAAAGAGCCTCAAGAGGAATTTCTTCATGGAAAAGGTGGGTGGGCATTGGAAGGGGGTGGTGGTGTCCCCATCCCTGCAGGGGTTCAGAAAACTTGGTTCAGAGGTGAGTGGTGAGCAGGGTGGTGGGCCTGGGCTGGTGGTTGGATGTGATGGTCTCGATGACCTTTCCTGGGCACCACAGCTCACAGGGACCCCCAGGCTGGCACCCCTGGGTGCCCCCAGACACCCCAGCTCAGACCAGCTCCAGGAGCTGAGGCCTCTCTGGGGTCTGGGGGCAATGTGATCTGTAGCCATGGTTCATGCCTTTTGGTTTCTCTAAAACTGTTCCCAGGCACAATTCTGTACACAAGGGATGTGTTATTGTACACTGTCCTGGTTTTCTGCATTCTTTCCCAGAGGAGGGAATTTACTTGATGTCCCTCTGAGTCGACCAATGTGGTCCAAGAATTCCACCCCTTGGGTGGGTTCTTTGTAAAAAGGTATGAGGGGAAGTGGCTGGAGAATAAAGAGGGATTGGAGTCAATCTTCAGCCTTCTGAGAACGAACCCGTGTCCTTATTTCATGTCCTACTGCGACAGTGATCCCTGTGCCAACAAAGATGCTTCCCCCATGCCAAACCTTCATCCCATGAAAGGTCATCTCCATCAGGAGAGCCCTTCAAACCAGCCTAAAAAAGCCATTTCTTGCTCCTCAACTCCCCCCCAGGAGCGTTACCCCTTAACTGCAGCATTTATCCAGACTTATTCTGTATATCTCCCAATAATGAGTGTTTTAGAGAGGTAATTATTGCTGTCATAAACGTAATAGTGACAAAACAAGGATTGAAATAGTGGCAATGAGGATAATTCACCGTTGCAGTTAATGCTGCCCCGCTTGGTTAATATGTCACCGCTCCCAATAAATGCTGTCATTATCCCATTGCTAATTCCGTGGTGGAATAATTATTGGGGTCATAATTAAGTGTCTATAGTCATCAGTGGGGTTGGGATGGGTGGATGGAATTCAGAGGATCTTTGTTTTCCCGGGATGCCCGGGGGCAGCTGGGCATTCCAGGAAAACAGGAACCTTGGGATGGGATGGCAGGAGATTGGGAATTGCTGGGTTGATTCTCAGCTTGACTGCTTGCTCCCAATGAATCTTTAAAGCACCTGGTGCTGCCAACATCATCAATTCTTCCTTTTTTTTTACTTTTTTCGGCATGGAAACATGGATATGATCCCTGCTGCTGCTCCACCCCCTTTCCCACCCTTTCCTTTCATCCCTCAGCCGAGTGCATTTCCTACCCAAGGCAGGTGCCTCACGTTAACTCAACTTTTACTGGAGTTCAACTCAATTTTCCCCAAATTAAATAAAATTTCCAAGTGTCACTCAGCAGCGAACGATCAGTGGGAAGGGGGTGGATTTTTCTAACCCTATCTCTGGTCCAATTACAATTTTTAATCTATATGTAGATAATGGTGGAGAAAGCCCCTGTAGAAATGTCACGAGTGAGGAGGTTATTAGCTGAGTTTTAATTACTGTCTATCATTTGGAGAAAACCACGGTGCCCTGAGAAACTGGGTGACAGCTCTGGCTGTAGGGATTCAGGTGGGTTTCAAAGGCAGGTGGGTTTCAGCAGAGGTGTTTGGGGGGGGTTTGTCCTTCCAGGTGGGCAGCACCAATGCCAGCAGGGTTTTTTTTTTTAGGTCTCTTGTCACCTCCCTGCCCCTGGTGCAGGCATTGTCCCCACACAAAGCCGTGATGGCTGGGAAATCCTGGGATGGTTTGGGTTGGAAGGGACCTTAAAGGTCATCCAGTTCCACCCCCTGCCATGGGCTGGGACACCTTCCACCATCCCAGGTTGCTCCAAGCCCCATCCAGCCTGGCCTTGGACACTTCCAGGGATGGGGAAGCCACAGCTGCTCTGGGCAATCTGTGCCAGGGCCTCAGCACTCACAGGGAAGGACTTTTCCTGATGTCTGGAGCTGCAGGGGACCCACAAGGATCATCAATCAGCTGCTGGCCCTGCTCAGGACACTGCCAGGAGTTCCACCAGCAGCAGAATGGACACTGAGCATGTGATTGGGACACAGCACCAGAGGGGAAAACCCCACTGGGCCCCAAACGTCTTCCAGGTTTTATTCACCAAATTAAGAGCTGAATCCAGCTCTGGGGGTGCAGAGAGCTGGCTGGGGCAGGAGCCCATTGCCAGGAGCAGAGGGGAGCTGTGCCCAGACCTGGCACCGTGGCTCCCCTGTACCCCACCCCTGGGTGTCCCCAGGGTGAGTGTGGCCACCCCTGCAGCTCCAGACCCCACTCCTCCCCCTCCCAGGAGCTCTGGTGTAAATAAGCAAGGGTTAAGGGCTGTGATCTGCCCCCAGCTCTGCTCCTGTGCCTCCTGCTGGAGTAATGTCAGCAGAGGTGATTCCTCCCTGCAATGAGCTGTTTGTTGGCTGATGGATACAGCCCTGTCAGGAGGTGTAGCCATGGTTTGTGCCTGCAGTGTTCTGATTTCTCTAAAACTGTTCCCAGGCACAATTCTGTACACAAGGGATGTGTTACTGTACACTGTCCTGTTTTCTGCATTCTTTCCCAGAGGAGGGAATTTACTTGATGTCCCTCTGAGTCGACCAATGTGGTCCAAGGATTCCACCCCTTGGGTGGGTTCTTTGTAAAAAGGTATAAGGGGAAGTGGCTGGAGAATAAAGAGGGATTGGAGTCAATCTTCAGCCTTCTGAGAACGAGTCCGTGTCCTTATTTCGTGTCCTACTGTGACAAGGAGGGGTGATCCCCACAGCCCTGCCTGGGGACAGGAGCGTGGGGGGTGCTGGCTGGGGCTGGAGCACCCCCTGACCCCCCTCAGCACCATGGGCAGCCTGGCCCCAGGCAAGGAGTGGAACAAGAGGGGCTTCAAGATCCCTTCCAACCCATTCCAGTCTGGAATCCCATGGTTCTGTGATTTATGAAAAGCGTCCCAGTGGCCAAGCACCCGCTGGCACCCCGGGCAGCCAGCACAGGCGGCTCAGCTGGTGCTCAGGGAGCCAAGAGCCCTCCAGGAATTCCCCAGCCACAGCCTTCGTGGCACTGAGTCCCATTTTTCTCTAAATCCAGCACAAATGACCCCGTGCACGCTGCCCTGCCACTCCCCACGGGACAGCAGAGTGCCCAGAGGGGTCAGGAACCTGCTGCCACCCGGCCACCTGCCATTGTCATGGAAATCCCGACGCCCTTCTGTGCTCCCCGGAATTAAAATGTGCCTCTGCTATGAGTTGTTATCAAAAATAGAAGCATTTTATCTGTCTTTAGTGCAGAACACAGATTGCATGGAGACATTCAATTTGGAGTCAATTTAAATTTCAATTGTCTGTGAAATCTAAATCAATAGGCTATAGTTCAATGGTGCTTTAATAAAACAGGACATAACGGAGGAATCATTAGGGATTACATATGATAAGAGATGGAAAACAGAGGCTGGGTAATGGTGGAGGAGCCATTAGAGAATTACCTCAAGCATTTGCAAGTAAACCAACAGCCTCCTTCTCCTCCTGAGACTAACGAGAAGACTTAATTGTGCTGCAGCAGCTAAAAATACATCTCTGTCAGCCCTGGGATTGGTGGGTGGGTTACAGGGAGGTACAGACACCGGGGTGTTCTGTGGCTCCTTGGTGTGGGTCGGGCACCTCCAGCCACTTCTGTCCCCGTTGCCACCCCTTGTGCCCCTGCCCACCTCTCTGCACTGTCCCCAGGCTGTGTCAGAGCTGTGGCTCCCCTCCACAGCCCCCACGGTGTCATCACTGTCCCCATCAACAGGGAGGTAAGGAGGGCCTGGGTAGCTCTGGACACCTGAGCAGGAATTCCAGTGACGCATTTCCCCTGATTGATGTGGATGGTCCATCCCAGAGCAGCTCCCAAACAGCTTTATTGGACTGTTATTTGCATTTAATAAAAATTCCCCTTTGCTTAGCTCATTGTGAATTATCCCGACCAGACTGAAGAGGAGATGGGATTTCGTCAGCCTCGGCTTCCTGGGTGAGGGAATCACCAGCACAGAAATGACATTCAGGGGTGTGCAAGGACTGAGCCATCACACAGTCCCACCCCACAATCCCCATCCCTGCAATCCCCATCCCACAATCCCCACCCCACAATTCCCATCCCTCAATCCCCACCCCACAATTCCCATCCCTCAATCCCCACCCCACAATCCCCATCCCTCAATCCCCACTCCACAATCCCCATCCCTCAATCCCCACCCCACAATCCCCATCCCTCAATCCCCACCCCACAATCCCCACCCCACAATCCCCACCCCTCAATCCCCATCCCTGCAATCCCCATCCCCACAATCCCCATCCCTCAATCCCCACCCCTCAATCCCCACCCCTGCAATCCCCATCCCGCAATCCCCATCCCACAATCCCCATCCCTCAATCCCCATCCCTCAATCCCCACCCCACAATCCCCACCCCTGCAATCCCCACCCCTCCATCCCCACCCCTCAAACCCCATCCCTCAATCCCCACCCCACAATCCCCACCCCTCAATCCCCATCCCTCAATCTCTATCCCTCAATCCCCACCCCTCAATCCCCACCCCTCAATCCCCAACCCACAATCCCCACCCCACAACCCCCACCCCTCCCAGGCAATGTGGAGCAGCTCCATGGCCTCCAGAAGGCTCCAAGCTCCAGGGGCAGAGGCTCTGCAGGGCAGGGCAGGGCGAGATTTCCCTCTTTTACCCCAATCTGATGAGGAAAACCCCCCAACCCAAGATGAATAATTTCAACCACGAGCCACGCCGAGTTCAGGCGTGTTAGAAACGTGTTTTTACAACCTTTGCTTAACCTGCAGCAACAGCTGGTGGAGTGTGGATAAATAAAACCATTCTGTGGAGGAGACAGGAGAAATTGGTTTGATTTTAAAGGACACTGCCTGGCTCCTGCAGCGCCCTGGCATCCCAGGAAATATTGCGTGGTGGCGGCTGCGCCTCGTGTTGAATACTCAGGGATGCAGCCATGAGAGCAATACATCTGCTGGCTCCTGACAGCTGCAAAGCTGGGCTGGCTTCGAACAGCAGCTTTTCTCTTGGAAGGAAAATTCTGGGAGGGATGCAGATGGAAAAAAAAAAAAAAAAAAGCAACAACGAAAAAAACACCCTTTGGAATAGCCAGGGTGTGTGCTGCCGGGGAGTGGTGAAGGGGTTTGGGTTCTTGGGGACACAGAGAGGGCTTGAGCTGGGCTGCCACACTCCCCCATTCCAGCCCTTCCCATCCTTCCCCCACTCTCTGGCACTGCCACCCACAACGGCCCCAGGAAATGCATTCCCTGGAAAAATCCTGGCCCAAGGAAATGCATCCCCTGGAAAAATCCCCAAATGCATCCCCTGGAAAAATCCTGGCCCAAGGAAATGCATCCCCTGGAAAAAGCCCCAAATGCATCGCCTGGAAAAACCCCGGCCCCAGGAAATGTATCCCCTGGAAAAAGCCCCAAATGCATCCCCTGGAAAAAGCCCCGCAGTAAAATGCAAATAACCCCCATCGCCCCTTTTGTAAGAAAAGCTCCTGGCCCCGGCTTGGAGCCGGAGACAGAAAGAAAGAAATTCTTCTCTCCACCTGCAAATCCAAGTGCCTGAGCACTCCCAGCCTGCAGGGGAGGACCCGGGAGCCCACTAAAGAGGAGGCTTTAAGCCTGGCCATTAAGAATTCCAGGAGATCCGCCGGGCAGCGTGGAAACGCAGGAAATACTACAATGCCAGCGCTAAAACCTAATGAGAAATGGAACGAGCTGAGACAGAAGCTTAACAAGAAATACTGGACAAGTCCCCTAAGAAAAACTCCAGGCAGCAGCAGCAAGGAGCTGCCAGTCGGCTCTGCAGCTGTATTGATCCGGGCCGAGAAATAGGGGGAGGCCTTTGGAAAGTAGATAAACAGGGAGATATACAGCAGGAGAGGGCCAGAACTGATGAAAACAGGAGAAAATGCAGCTTAAATCAAAGGGCAAACACGGGGAAAGAGAAGAGGCAACAGGATTTGTGTTCGTGGCTAAAGAGGAGAGTTGTGGGGTGGTGATCCGCCCTGGGTAATTGAAAAGAAATGGAAAAGGGAGCTCAGGATAAATATTTTCTTCGGAGGGAGTGGGCTGAAGGCTTGAAATAAGCCATTATTAATATCAGCCTGAATCTGGGGAGAATATGCAGGGAGAGGGTGGTGGGTGAGGGATGTGGAGTGAAAGGGAGGGAGCAGGGTGTGGGATGGCTCCTGCCTTCCCAAGGTGCTCCATCTCTGGGCTGGGCTGGGGCCAGCTGGGAAGGTCTCCTCTGGCTGGGCAGTAGGATGGTGACCTTCTTCCTCCCCTGCTCAGCAGCAGTGCCCTTGTGCCCCTGCCCTGCCCCAGGCTGTGTGCACAGATCCCTGCCTGCCCTGCAGCTCGGGGGTCCTCCACAGCAGCTCCTGGGGCAGGGATGGGGTGGGACAGGGATGGATGGTGTGGGAAAGGATGTTGTAGGGCTGGGATGGTGTAGGAAGGGATGTTGTGGGACAGGGACGGTGTGGGACAGGGACGGTGTGGGACAGGAATGGTGCAGGACAGGGGTGGTGTGGGACAGGGATGGTGTGGGACAGGGATGGTGTGGGACAGGGATGGTGTGGGACAAGGGTGGTGTAGGGCTGGGATAGTGTGGGACAGGGATGGGGTGGGACAGGGATGGTGCAGGACAGGGGTGTTGTAGGACACGGATGATGTAGGGCTGGGATTTTGTGCAGTAGGGCCACAGGATCCTCTGCCCACCCTGGAGTAGGAGATGGGCACCCAGCCTTGTCCCTGACCCCTCTAACCATGCTGGCCCTGGTGACTGGACCCCAAGGTTGGGTTCCAGGGTGCAGGGCCGAGAGGAGGATCCCTGTCCCTCGTTCAGGGACATGCAGGGCCAGGGGACACAGCGCCAGCAGCTGCCCCCTCCAGCTCCCAGTCCCTGGTGACACCAAGCAGGGAGCCCATACACAAATTCTGCACCTCCTGCCTCCTAAATCTCCCCTGTCAGTGCCTGCTGCGAGACACTCTCTCCAGCAGGCAGGAAATACGGGCTGGCTGCGGGAATTTGCAGCCACCCAGCTCTGTTCATCAGCCAGGCAGGGCAGGGGGCTCCGTGCAGGGCCTGAGGGGGCACGGCACAGGGGCTGGGGGCTCAGCCTGGCACCCTGCACCCCCTTCCCAGGAGAAGGGCGTGCAGCCAGCCCTGCCTGCTGCCCCGAGGGATGTGCCAAGGATGGATCTCCCTGGCTGCATCCAGGGGGTTCTGAGCCCCAGCTGGGCTGGATCTGGCTGATGGAGATCCCAGCGGGTGCAGCCCATCCATCCCTATCCCAGAAGGGGTTTGGGGGGTGTCTCAGCAGCCACCCCGCCGGGGGTCTGTGTGCCAGGAGGGATGCATCCCCCCAGGCCCCTCGGCTCTCCATCCCTGCTCATTGTTGCCATGGCAATGAGGGACGGAGGCTCCCTGGCGTTCCTCCGCATGGCCGCTGCTGAAATACTCCCGAGTTCACTACCAGGGAGCCACCCGCGTGCTCTGCGTGTCACCCCCAGCCCGCGGCACGTCCCCCGTGGCACTGCACTGTCCCCAGCACTGTGGGGTGTCCCCAAACCTGGCCCAGACCAGAGCCAGCATCATCAGGCTGGTCCCGTCCCTCCTAAACATCCCCCGACCTCCGCACACCCCTGCCAGAGAGCCGAGGCATCTCCCACATCTAAAAAAAAAAAAAAAAAAAAAAAAAAGTAATTAAATGGAAAGGTCGCTCTTATTTATTCTTTTGTTACACAACCCCCGAGCTACCAAGCAGCGAAATTAAGTCTTGGAGTGTTTAATGAAGGATCAGGCAAAACAGCTCATCAGTTCGAACAGCCCTTCCCAGGGCAAAGGCGCCGCACGGAGGGAGCGGGGCTGCTCCGCTGGGCACGGCGGGGGAAACCCGGGAAGCTGCCCCGGGGCAGCGGGCAGGGCTGGGCACCGCCGCAGCCCGATGTCAAACTCCCGGGGGAGGGATTATAGACCCTCTTATACTCACAGGGGAAGGATTTTTTTATTTTTTTTTTTAATAGGGCCCCATGGAGACATCAGAGCAATTTTCAAGGAGGTTTGAAGCCACCGGGAAGCTTATTAGATCCGTTCTGCAGAGTTAATTTGATGTTGGTAATCAGCGAGCAAGTTAAGCAGTTAAGGAGATGGTGGCTGCTGAAGGGCTGGGCTGTTTAGCCGCCTTGTAAGCAGTGGTTACTAATGAGAGGCTCGTGAATATGGATGAGGGATGATTACAGCGCGGAAAGGGCAGTCGGCAAACCATAAACCCGATTTTAATCTTTTTATTAGCAAAGTCACGTTATTAATAATGGACTTTACCTTGAGACCGAGCTGCATCGGGCAATTCCTGTGCTCGGCAGTGCCCAGCACCAGGCTCCGGGAGGGGACAGGGATGGGACACATCCCAGTGGGATGAACACCCATGATCTCTTCCATCAGCACAGGATGGACCACCAGGGACCCTCGCCCACCCTCCTCCCCGGGCTGGTGCTTGGGGAGGTGATGTGCTCCCCCTGCCCACCCCGGGGATCCTGTGCTAACTCAGTCCTCTGGGGGCTTTGGGGGGAATACCTCAGGGTAAGAGATCCAAAAGGGGCTCTCACCTCAGGGGACAGGGTAAGAGATTCAAAAGGGGCTCTCACCTCAGGGGATAGGGTAAGAGATTCAAAAGAGGCTCTCACCTCAGGGGACAGGGTAAGAGATTCAAAAGGGGCTCTCACCTCAGGGGACAGGGTAAGAGATTCAAAAGGGGCTCTCACCTCAGGGGACAGGGTAAGAGATTCAAAAGAGGCTCTCACCTCAGGGGATAGGGTAAAAGATCCAAAAGGGGCTCTCACCTCAGGGTTATTCCAAGGCTTTATTCCCAAAGGGATCCCAGGGGCAAGGAGGGTGAAAGAGGAAGAGGCAGGGGTTTATCCAGGCTCTCTGTTTCAGGACAGATAGCTGGCACTGAGCCATGGGTCAGAGATAAGGGAAGGACAGGCTCAAATGAATACGTTACAGGTTTTAGGGGGTTCTGGGGAAAACCCATTTCCTTAGAGGAATTCAACATCGAGGTGCACAAGGAGCTGGACACTGAGACCCCCCCTGTCCCTGTCCCTCCCCCTGGGCACTGCTGAGGGCAGGAACTGCCCGATGCAGCTCGGTCTCAAGGTAAAGTCCATTATTAATAACGTGACTTTGCTAACAAAAAGATTAAAATCGGGTTTGTGGTTTGCCGACTGCCCTTTCCGCACTGCACAGCAGCCCTGCCCCACCAGCCACGAGCATCCTCATCAGTGCCACCACGGGGGTGGCACAGCACAGGTGGGCACTGTCCCTTCCTCCTGGCAAAGGACAGTGCTGATTGTCCCCGTGCCTAATTAGCTGTAATTATTTCCTCACGGCACCGCCGGTACGGGAGCCCGCGTAACGAGGCAGCGGCTCCTGTGCGAAACGCTGAAGCAAGGGATGTAGAACACGTTAAAAGATATTAATCTACAAATGAAAATGATTTTAATTGGATTCTGCTTTTCGGGGTCGGGTCACTGCTCCATTTTCAATCAGAGTTGTCCAGTCAGCAAAGCAGCGGCAGGCCTTTCATAGGGAAACGGCGAGTGGCTCGCCGAGGTTAATAGGAATGTTGGAAAATAAATAGGTTATTGATTGATAATAACAATAAGCTGACTCCAGTCCTACCTTGGTGACCTTCCCTCACCCAACTTAGAGAAAACTCCGTTAGCATCTAATTATGGATCGCCTCACAATGCCACATATTAATGAGAGTGTGGCAGCACGGGCCTGGAGCTGCTCCCGGCGGAGGGAGGAGCCCAAGCAGAGTTGATCCTGGAGAAATCAGGATCTGGGAGCCCTTGGCATGATGTGGAGTCACAGAATGGTTTGGGTTGGGAAGGACCTTAAAGCCCATCCATTGCCCCCCCTTGGGATGGGCAGGGACACCTCCCACTGTCCCAGGGTGCTCCAAGCCCTGTCCAACCTGGCCTTGGGCACTGCCAGGGATGGGGCAGCCACAGCCAGGGCTTCACCACCCTCACAGGGAATATTTTTTACTCTGATACTCCATCTAAACCTGCTCTCTGTCAGTTGAAAGTTTTATCCTGGTGCCCAACCAAGCCCCAGCCCCTGCCATGTTCTGCAGGGTGCAAGAGGGTAGGATGGCAGCTCAGAGCTCTGTAACTGACCCTTTCATTGCTTCAAGAGGTGCCAGGATGTCCTGCCTTCAGCTCCAGCTTCACTCAGTGCCCCACACGTGACTCTTGGGCCTGCTTGCTGCAAGACATGGAACAGGCAGAGCTGGCTGGGGAGGAGGAGGGCTGCAGATGATGGGCATGGATGGAGGAAAGGAGGCTTCTCCTTGCCCAAAGTGAGCAGCCACCTGCCTGCCAGGGCCCCTGCTCACCGGCCCCACTCCCACAGGGAGTGTGATGATCACCACCCACGGGGGTGATGCCTGCAGGTGGCCAAACAGCAGCTGTGTCCCTGTGAGGTGCTGGGGACAGCAAACACACGCTGCTTCCCGGGATAAAGCTCCAGGATCTGAGAAAAGCCTGGGTAAGGGTGTGACCGTGGTGAGCACAGCCGCGTTTGCCTCCCGGCTGAAAGGGAGGGAGGGGGAATGGAGGATCTGTGAGGGGTTTTTAATATCCCAGGGGGAGCAGAGAGGCTGAACCTCCCCGTGCAGTGAGGGGCAGCCGGGATCTGGGACACGGACCTGCTCCCTGGGCTGGCTCCCTGCCTGCTGCCCTGGCTCCCTCGGCAGCTCCACGGCCAGCACTGGGGCGTTTGGGAAAGGTACTGGGAGCATCCACAATTCCCTCTGTGGCACAGAGCCCCTCGCTCGCTCCCCAAAACGCCGCCGATCCCATTCGCAGAACCGCACTCCGATGTGAATGAGCATCATCTCTCCTGCCCGTGCGCCTGCCCTGCCAACACGGGCTGGGGGCACTGGCTGTGGCACGCCAGAATGCCGAGAAAATAAAAACACGGCGGGTTTGGGCTGCTGCCCTCCCGCTCCGCCGGGAGCAGCCGGGAGGGGACGGAGCCGGGACCCCTCCCCACAGCCGGGACCCCCTCCCCATAGCCGGGACCCCTCCCCATAGCCGGGAGGGGATGGAGCCGGGGTCCCGCCCCATAGCCGGGACCCCTCCCCATAGCCGGGACCCCTCCCCACAGCCGGGACCCTTCCCCACAGCCGGGACCCCTCCCCATAGCTGGGACCTCTCCCCATAGCCGGGACCCCTCCCCACAGCTGGGACCCCTCCCCATAGCCCGGACCCCTCCCCATAGCCGGGACCCCTCCCCACAGCCGGGACCCCTCCCCATAGCCGGGACCCCTCCCCATAGCCGGGACCCCTCCCCACAGCCGGGGCTGCCCAGCCTCCCCCTCCGGAGAGAGGCAGCCTGGAGCCGTGTCCTGCTCGCTGTGACCATCGTGGCCCGGGCTGGAGAGGCAGAATCCTGGGATGCTTTGCGGTGCAAAGGCGCTTCCAGCGCGCTGGTTCCGTTTCCCGGCCGCGGGCAGGGACACGCTCCGCTCTCGCTGCTCCCAGCCCCGTCCAGCCCGGCCTCGGACGCTTCCAGAGGTTCGCGGCCGGGCTTTCCTGGAGCACGAGCTCCACCTGCCGCCGCCCTCCGAGCCCGGCCCGGCACCGGCGGGCGCCCCCAGCCCCGCGCAGCCCCACCCCGGGGCTGTCCCGGCTGGGATGCTCCGTGCGCTCCGTGCCCGCCCTGCTCCCCCCTGGGCGATGGCACCGCGCCCCCAGAGCCGCCACCCGGAGGTTCCCGGGGCTGAGCCCCTCCTGTGCCCCGCAGGGCACGAAGCCCCTTCTCCCCACCGCCCACCCCGGGCCCCCTCCGGTCCTGCCACACCCCCGGTGACCCCGGTGACCCCGGCAGGATGGCCAGAACGGCCTGTCCTGGCCCCTCCACGCCCCCATGGGAGCTGGGGCACCCCCAGCCCGGCCTCACACGGTTCCCCCAGCCCCCCACACCGCACAGAGACAGAAGACAGCGAGGTGGTTGCACACTTGCCATGTTCACAGTAGACATTACAGGCAGTGGGGGCATCCTGGGGGCTGTGGGGACATCCTGGGGGCTGTGGGGACACCCTCGGGGCTGTGGGGACATCCTCGGGGCTGTGAGGACATCCTGGGGGCTGTGGGGACTCATGGGACGCCTGGCCAGTGCCCAGCCCCACCCTGGCTGTGCCCCCTGACCAGCCTGGGCTGGAGCACCCTGGGCAGGACAGCGCACCCAGGGCTGGACCTCTGCCCCTGTCACTGCTGGGGTGCCCTGGCCCCACGTCCACCACCACAGCTGGAGGGGGGTCTGCACGTTTTGCCCCTCTCCAGACAGCTCCAGGGACACCAGCAAGGAGGGATGGACAGACAGAGAGATCAACTCCTGCCAGCCAGGGACACTGGGGAGCAGGGACAGGGAGCCCTGAGGTGCAGGAGCAGAGTGAAGGAGCAACCTGGTTGCTTGGTGGAGCTTCTCTGCCCTCCTGCCCTGCTCTGAGGGGGGAGCAGCCACCCACGGGCACTGGTGGCCTGTCCCCACCGATGGGCCTGTGCAGGGTGACACTTGCCAGCTGCATCCTCTGGGCCATCAAGGTGACTCGTGGTCCCATGGCTCCCCTGGGTGATAGGGGGGCTGCTCTGGAGCAGAAATGGGGGTCTGTGGGGCAGGGAGGAGAGTCCCTCACAGTGGTGGGCTCTGACAACTCCAGCCCAGTGCTTGTGGTGCTCCTGTCCTGTGCAGGAGCCCTGAACCTGCCCACCCTGGGTCTGACCTGGCTCATCCTCCTGCCCCATTCCTGTCCCTGTGCTCCCCACTCTGCCCACAGCAGGGCCCTGTCTCCCCTTTCCATCAAACACGGGAGCATCAGCCCAAAAACCCATCCTGGTGCCAGCTGTGTGGAGGAAGGGCAGTTGGGGATTAGTGGGACAAGGTGGAGCTTGGACAGACACAGAGCTGGGAGGGGAGGGGACCCCCATAAACCCCGGAGAGACCCCCCAGCTGAAGGAGCAGGCTGGGGCTGGTGCACAGCAGGGGTGCCCAGGGAAGGTGGCAGTGCCATGGGGCCACCCAGGAGACTCCATCCGGCTCTGCCTTCCAGGCCAGGCAGGAGAGCTGCCCTGGGGTGGCAGTGACACCAGCCAGGGACAGCAGGTGGGCTGGGGAAGCTCTCCAGAGCAGTGAGCAGGAGGCAAAGCCAGGAGAGAGCAGCCAGAGCTGGACCCTGTCTGGATCTGCCCCCCTGAGAGAGCTGCCGTGACCCTTTGTTTGAGGGGTGCTGTGCCCCCCAACAGCCACAGCCTGGGGTGTCCTCCTGAGCCAGCTGTCCCTGCCAGCTGTGCAGGGCCACCATGCTCTGCTGGCACACAGGGCCTGGCTCTGTCCTGCTGCTCTGAACGCTGTCAGTGCCTTGCCCTGTGCCAAACCCACGCCAGCAGACCAGGGCCTGCATCCCTCACCCTGGCAGGATCCCTGCAGAGGCTGGGGATGCTCACCTGGCTGGCAGAGGGACAGAAAGCAAAGCCCAGGCTGTGCCCCCATCAGCTGGTGGCACCTGTGACAGCCAGTGCCCACCCCTGGGGCCAGGGGACCCTGCAGGTACCGACCAGGAGCTGAGTTAGTCGTGGCCACAGCAGCTTCCACATGCACCAGGCACAAGAGAAACTGTGGAGAGACAGAGGGGGTGAAGAGAGGAGCCCAGGAGCACCAAGGCTGGGAGCAGCACAGGAACATTCCCCATGACAGGTGACCTGGGGCCTCAGGAGAGCCCCCAAGCTCAGGCTGGTGGCTGCAGCTTCGCTCTGGGGCTGAATCTCATTGCAAACTGGGGTTTGCTGGGCCTCCACAGCCACCACTGCTCGTTATCAATGGGTTTGTACCGCCCTGCTGCCACTCGGCCTCCTCCCCTCATTGTGCCACCTGAAATTTGTTAGAAAACGGGCCAAGAGGGAAACATTCCAAGCGCCCCAGCCTGAGCCAGCTCCTTTCCCGTGGTACCACGGAGCCAGGGGTGCTCAGCAGCACGGAAAATCGGGTGCTGCAGGTGAGCAAGTCCAGGAGGAGCCACCGTCACTTGTCATGGCAAACAGCACCCGAGAGGCAAAGTGCAAAGAGAGCTGTTAGTAGCAAGAGAGAAACAGTCAGGGAGGATTAGTGCAGTGGGAGCAGAAGTACAGGTTAGTAACAGCAGCAGGTCTGCCTCAGAGGGCACACACACACACAACTGGAAGAGAAACGAAGAGAAAAGCAGCGACGGTTAGTTTGTTTAATTCAGTTCAGGAATGTGTTAGTAACAGAGATCTACCGGCTTAAAAAGGAACTGAAAAGCTTCTGCTGATAAAACCGTTTTAGGCTCCTAGTCAGCAACAGGCTCCACAGGCAGGGCTGGGCAGGGCGTGTGGGGAGAAACCCTCTCCTCGTGCTGCCCAGGGCTGCCCAGGGCAGGGGCTGCTGCTCCCCTCTGCTGTGCAGAACTGGGGTTGCTGGTCCCCTCTCCTACCCAGGGCAGAGACTGATGCTCCCCTCTCCTTCCCAGGGCAGGGGCTGCTGCTCCCCTCTCAGCCCAGGGCAGGGGCTGCTGCTCCCCTCTCCTTCCCAGGGCAGGGGCTGCTGCTCCCCTCTCAGCCCAGGGCAGGGGCTGCTGCTCCCCTCTGCTGTGCAGGGCAGGGGCTGCTGGTCCCCTCTCCTGCCCAGGGCAGAGACTGATGCTCCCCTCTCCTACCCAGGGCAGGGACTGCTGCTCCCCTCTGCTGTGCAGAACTGGGGTTGCTGGTCCCCTCTCAGCCCAGGGCAGGGGCTGCTGCTCCCCTCTCAGCCCAGGGCAGAGATTGATGCTCCCCTTTGCTGTGCAGGGCAGGGGCTGCTGGTCCCTTCTCCTGCCCAGGGCAGAGACTGATGCTCCCCTCTGCTGCCCAGGGCAGAGACTGATGCTCCCCTCTCCTTCCCAGTGCTGGGGCTGCTGGTCCCCTCTGCTGTCCAGAACTGGGGCTGATGCTCCCCTCTCCTTCCCAGGGCAGAGACTGATGCCCCCCTCTCCTTCCCAGGGCAAAGATTGATGCTCCCCTCTCCTACCCAGGGCAGAGACTGATGCTCCCCTCTCCTGCCCAGCCCTGGGGCTGCCTGCACCACGCAGGAGCTGCCCAGCACCTCTCCTGCCCAGTGCTGACCAGCCAGCCCTCCCTCCTGCCCGCAGCCAGGGCTGCCCCTGCCCGCTCCCTGCCTGTGCAGCCTGGCACCGACACCTGGCGCTCCCCAACCCCTTTTCCCAGCTTTTCCGTTCCCCTTTAAAGGCAGCGCCGCCGCCGCGGTCAGCGGGCGGAGGCAGGGCCGCCGTGGGTTAGTAGGGCATGCTGGGCTGGTTAGTGGGTTAGTCCGTGTGCCGGGGGCCGCGGCAGCCCCGGGAGGGTCCCAGCAGGTTAGTAGGTTAATATTTGGCAGCATGCAGAGCCGGGCCCGCCGGCAGCAGGGCTCTGGCTCACGAGAGCAGGAGGCGTTTTTGGGGCTTTGAGGGCGTTTGGGAAGGTGTTAGTGGGAGGGTTTAGGCGGTGTGGCAGAAGCTGTCTCTGGATGAAAGGCTCAGCAGGCATCTGCCCCTCTGGTCCCTGCCAGGGAGGCACCAAAGGCCCCCTAAGTGAGTGTCCCCTCACAGCATGTACTTCCCACCCCTGGGACTGGGGAAGGTGAGACACAGGGTGCACGGAGGGCACAGTGCCAGCAGTGCCTAAAGGACCCTAAAGGAGCTGGAAGAAGCAGAGGAGGGGGTGAAAGAATCACTGGCAGTGTCTGGGGAAAGGCTCCAGCAGAGACCACGAGAGCTGCTCCAGGTCTGCACCAAGCTCCCAGTGCATGTGCAGGGAGAAGGTCCAACAAAAACCACCATGGAGCAGAGGAAAGGTGGCCCACAGCCTACCCCCTCCCCATCAGAAGCTGCCTCTCCGTGGGGCTGAGCAGGGCTCCAAGGGCTGCAGGAACACTGTGCCCCAAGAGACAGGGCTGGGACGGGGCACCCAGGAAAGCCTCAGCCCCGTGTCCCTTTGGGTCACCTCCTGCCACAGCACGAGCTCCTCTGGTCCCCAAGAGGATGCTCTTCCAGTTTGGCCTTCAGGGCTGTAACACCTGCCATGAGCTGTGCCTGCCCCTGCACCCCCTGCCCTTTGCCTGTGTGGGGACACGGGCCCGAGTGGCTGCCTGGGGTCCCACCACTTACGGGGCCACTGCAGAGGCCACGGGAGGAGGGTTCACTGCCCATGCTCCTCCCCAAGCCCCAGGATGCTCCACAAACCAGCTGTTTCTCCAAGGGTTCTGCCAGGACACGGCACCCCCAGAGCAGAAAGCCCCAGGGCAGGGTCAGTGGGGACAAGCACAGTCCCTTTGGCCATCGTGCCACCACCAGGAGCTGGCACAGCTCTGCCCCCACTCCCTTTTCCCTCTCCCTCCTTCTATGCTGTGCTCAGGGAAGGGGACGGGCCTGGGGGGAGCAGGGGGAGGCAAGGACACGCCAGCACCTTGCAGGAAAACCGTGTGCATGCACAGCCCCGTGTCCTCAGGTGTCACCACCGCAGTCTCCTGGCCCGTGTCCCCCGCGGTGGCCGGGCTGGTGGCTCCACGCCATGGCAGTGGGTACCAGGGTGCTCTGCTGGGGCCAGCCCGGCCCTGGCATCATGTGCTGGTGGTGATGGTCACTCCTGAGCCCGGCTCCCCTCTGGGCATGGTCAGTCTGGCCGGGCAGGAGCTGGGGCTGCGCCCCTGGGGTGGTGGCACTGAGGAGCAGAGAGGCTGTGAGACCCTGGGCTGTGGCAGCCACCCCCTCCCCACTGCTGGGGGACACATCCTCACATGCAGGTGGCCCTGGGGATGGTGTGAACCCCGCTGGGGCCTGAGGAGAGCCCTCCAGGGGACGGGGCCCTGAGGAGGAAGGCTGGTCCAGGCTGCCCAGCACCCTCCCTGCTCACCAGGGGTGGAAGAGCATGGGGCTGGCACTGCCCGTGTCCCCTCCCCAGAGTCCTACCTGTGGTCACCAGCTTTGGGAGCGCTGTGCAGTGTCCCCTGTTCCGTGTGGCTCTGTGCCATGGGGGCAGCCAGGGGACTGTGTGAACAGACCTCAGGTCAGTCATGAGCAGCTGCAAAAGAAACAACCAACGCAGCAAGGGAGAGGAACAGGGCACCGTCCTCAGGCACAGCCCAGCCGAGCTGGCAGGAGCCTGGCAGGAGGGTTGGGCACAGATCTGTCCCTGTCCCTGTCCCTGTCCCTGTCCCCTTGCAGAGTGGAGGAGCTGAACCAGGCACAGGGGGGCATCAGAACCACCACACCAGAGGTGGTGGCAATGCCCCAAACTGTCCCTGCCTGCTGCTGGAACCCCTGCACGGGAGGCAGGGACTGATTTGTCACTGCCACTTCTGCTGCCACCTCTGCCCTGCCCCTGCTGTGTGGTAAAGCTGTGTCACTGGGACCCTGCTGTTCCACGGGCACTGGTTAAACTGGGGCAGCTGGAGGTCACAGCCGTGCTGCAGTGGGTGCTGCTCCATCTCCTCGGGGATTTGGGGACACGTGGCCGGTGCCAGCAGCCAGCCCGTGTCTGTGGCCCTGCCCTGCCCTGCCCTGCCCAAACCAGGAGGGCAGCGGGTCCCGGGGCAGCGGGGCCCTGATGACTCCGCAGTTCAGCCGCGGAGCCGCTCCTGCCTCCCAGGGCTCATTGTCACCGCACGCCGCAGGCGCTGCCGGCAGGACGGCCCCTCCCGTGGGGACAGCACGGACAGCCCCTCCCGTGGGGACAGCACGGACAGTCCCTCCCGTGGGGACAGCACGGACAGTCCCTCCCGTGGGGACAGCACGGACAGGCGGCGTTGGCAGCCCAGCTGCGGTGGGGCAGAGCAGGGGGAATGAGCCGCGGAGATGCCCCGGAGCATCCGGCGAGTGGATGCCCTGCCTGGATCCGAGCGGGAGGTGCCTGCGGTGGGGCAGGAGGGACGTGGCGGTGGCAGGATGGCCTCTCTGGCCTGGGAATGAGGCACATCCCAGGAGACAGGGAGGGAAAAACAATTTTGTGCAGGCAGGACTCACCTAAACGCCCGCCTTGGGTACGAACTTGAGCTGCCCCTGCCACACGCGTGGGTGGCACAGACGGCGGCCCTGGGGGGCTGGACACCCGAATTAAACGGGAGCTAAACCCCCTCCTCGAGTGGGGAGGAAGAGAGGGAGAGGAGCACAAGCTCCACTGCAGGCGGGAGCAGGGAGATGAGGGCACGGCAGGCACGGCAGAGAGATCCCAGGGAGATGATCTCTGCGATGTGGCACCCGAGCACCCTGACCCCCCCAGATCCCGGCAGGGTGGCCGGGCAGCCCGGCCCTGTGCCCTGCCAGTGCTGCCCGACCCTCGCTGCCATCCAGCAGAGCCCCGGCTCTGGCACAGGCTCTGGCACAGCCCCGGCTCTGGCACAGCCCCGCTCTGGCACAGCCCCGGCTCTGGCACAGGCTCTGGCACAGCCCAGGCTCTGACACAGCCCAGCTCCGGCACAGCCCCGGCTCTGGCTCTGGCACAGCCCCGGCTCTGGCTCTGGCACAGCTCAGGCTCTGGCTCTGGCACAGCCCAGGCTCTGGCACAGCTCAGGCTCTGGCTCTGGCACAGCCCAGGCTCTGGCACAGCCCAGCTCTGGCACAGCCCCGGCTCTGGCACAGCCCCGGCTCTGGCTCTGGCACAGCCCAGGCTCTGGCACAGCCCCGGCTCTGGCTCTGGCACAGCCCAGGCTCTGGCACAGCCCCGGCCCTGGCTCTGGCACAGCCCCGGCTCTGGCACAGCCCCGGCTCTGGCACAGCCCAGGCTCTGGCACAGCCCCGGTTCTGGCACAGCCCAGCTCTGGCACAGCCCCGGCTCTGGCTCTGGCACAGCCCCGGCTCTGGCACAGCCCCGGTTCTGGCACAGCCCCGGCTCTGGCTCTGGCACAGCCCCGGCTCTGGCTCTGGCACAGCCCCGGCTCTGGCACAGCCCCGGCTCTGGCGCTGCTGCAGCGGTGCCGGGCGCTGCTGCTGCCTTTGTCTGCAGCCCGGCAGAAGGGGGCTGTGAGGGTGTGAAAGGCTCCTTTGCTAGCCCGCAACGCCTGAAAATCTGATTATTTCTGGGCTCCTCCTGGCTCCCCGGGCAGGACCAACCCGCACGCACAAAAGGCTGCGAGGACAATGAGGGAGAGAAAATGGCTCCGCAAGGAGAGCATCTGCCAGGTTAACTCGGAGGGGAGGGGAGGGGAGGGCTGTGCTGTGCCCTGGGGCTGCTGGCCCCAGCCTCGCCTCTAACCCCCGCCTGGGATCACCAGCTTTAGGAGAAAATGGGGGCTTCGAGACAAAGCACTAAAACAGCATTTTGGCTACAAATCCTCCCAGCAGCATTGAAAATCAGGCAAGAATCCATTTACCTGGCAGCAGCCCTATTCTTGATGAGGATTCTGAAAAAAAAAAAAATAAAATACAAACAAGCTGTGCAGCGGTTAATTCTGATTCGGGCAGGGGGCTGCAGGCGATGTCCGAGGGGGGGCGGGCAGGCTGCCCAGTGCTGCCTCCGGACCGGGATCACCGGGATGTGGCCGGGAACACGCTGTGGGATGCGCGGCTGCTCCTGCCCTAACAAAGGGAGGGGGCCCGGGCTGCCCCGGCCTGGCAGCCCTGAGGAAGCGGGGGGGCTGCGTTATTTGTAACCAGGGAATAACACATTGAGAAGGGGCTGTGTTTTGGGCATGGAGAGGAGGGAGCAGCCGCGGCCGCCAGCTCCGCACCTCCCCGAGCGATGCCCTCAGGACCCCCCGAGTCCGGGGGCGACACCGCCCCCCGCTCCCGCCCGGAGGTGGGGGCGGCCCCCGGGTTCCCCGCGCCCCATCCCCGCCCGCAGGGAGCGGAGCCATGCCCGCGGTGCGTTACCTGCTCCCGGGGAAGGCCGAGCTGGGGGCTGGGGGGGCGCCGGTTCCGCTGGCTCCTGCTCTCCGCGCCGCTCCTTTGTGCTGGAGCTTTCCCAGAGCATCCCCGAGGAAGAGGCGGCCAAGCAAACTCCTCCTCCAGCAGCCCCCGGCCCCCCCCCGGCCCTACCTACGGCGCGGGAGGATGCTGCAACTGGCATGAAATTTTAATGCTGGAAATGCGGCCGAGTCACCTTTTCCCCGCACCGCTCCCGCATCACTCCCAGCATCGCTCCCGCATCACTCCCAGCACCGTTCCCGCATCACTCCCGCTCCGGCACCATCCCCGCACGGCTCCCGCACCGCTCCCGCATCACTCCCAGCACCGCTCCCGCATCACTCCCGCTCCAGCACCATCCCCGCATCACTCCCGCATCACTCCCAGCACCGCTCCCGCTCCGGCACCATCCCCGCACCGCTCCCGCACCGCTCCCGCAGCACTCCCAGCGCCGTTTCCGCACCATCCCCGCACCGCTCCCGCTGCGGGACACCCTGGGGACCCTTCTGCCACCACAGCCGCTGCAGAGGCCACTGTCACTCCCCCTGCCAGGACATCGTGTCCCGGGCTCCCCGCAGCCGCGGGTGTGACCCAGGGGACACGGCACAGCCCTGCGGGCACGGTGGGCAGGACGCGGCCGGGCTCGGTGGGGACGGATGGCAGCAAGATCAGCCCGAATTGGGGACACAGGCGTGTCTGGGGACAGCCACCCCCACGCCGGGGACAGCTCCCCCCACTCCCCCGCCCGGGGGTTGTGGCAGCGCCTCCGCAGCGCTGTGCAGCTGCCGGGCTCCCGCATTGTTCTCCGAGCCCCCGCCGGGTCCCCGGGGATCCCTGGTCTCGCCGCCAGCTGCCCGCCGTGCCTTGGCCATGTGCTGGCCCCGCTCCCGGACCCCGCGTCCCCCCAGGGCTCCGGAGCTGCGCAGGGACAGGGGGGTATCCAGGACGGGGGTCCCCCCCAGCTGTGGCCGTGGAGGTGACGGGAAGCGTCGCTTCTCGGGTCTCCCTGGCTGCCGGCCCCGGACGGGTTTGCCCCGGGGCCCAGGAGGGTTTCACTCAGCCCATCCCAAAACTTTTTTCTGTTTCTTCTTCTGTTTTGCCTGTTTAATTGTGATTTCCTGTGGAGAGAATGCCTTGCTGGGCAGCATTCCCGCCGCTGGTGGCCTCGCTGCTGCAAATGTCAAGGACGGGACATTTTCACCACATCAAACCTTTTCTCCAGAGCTCTTCTGAAATGAGGAACTTCTCCAGACCGGCCTTTCCCTGCTGCATTTCCAGCTTTGGCCGCGCACTGGGTGTGTGGGAGTGAGGGGTGGGTGCCGGGATGGATGCAGGGGTGTGAGTGCTGGGATGTGAGGGGGGGTGTGAGAGTGCTGGGAGGGGCACAAGGTGTGCATGGATCCGGGGGTAGGTGCACACTTGCTTGATCTTGCAGCTCCTTTCACGTGCTGGAAGAGCCGATGCTGTCTGGTGGGGTGGTGGGATGTGGGGGGTCCTGCAGAGCCCCCGCAGCCGGGCTGGAAAAACTCCCCTCCACCTCATCCCCGCCCCTGCGGAGCCGCGCTCTGCCCCCGGGAGCGGCATCACACACCCCCACGGCCCCCATCCCCAAGTGCCAGCGCCGCCTTGGACAACCGAGCCTTTATTGAGCTTTGTCCCCGCGGGACAGGCGGCGCCCGGGGCGCGGGGGGCTCCGGCCCCGCGGTCACTGCTGGACCCTGCGGATGGACTGGACCTGGCCCGTCTGCGCGTGGGAGCCCCACTCCCGCACGTGCTTGTACTCGCCCGCGGGGCTGTCGCTCTCCAGGAGGTACTGGAAGCCCCGGTACCCCGGGTACTGCGAGCAGACCCACCTGCGACAGAGCAGAGAGCGGCGGTGGCTCGGGGCTGGCGGCACCGCGGAGCCCCCCCGAGCTGCGGGGCAGCGGGAGGGTCCCGGCAGCTGCCGGAGCATCCTCGGCTCTGCTGCGTGGCCCGGCGGGTCCCGGCAGGCTGCGAGCCCCGGGTTACTCACGCTCCGGAGCGGACAAGGAAGGAGCCCACGGTGCTGCTGCCCCAGCCCAGGGCGGGCAGCGAGGGGCAATCGTCGCTCATCTCCGCCCGCTTGCCCTGGAAGTTCTCCTGCTCGAAGAGCATCACCCTGCTCCGTCCGTGGTCCTGCGGGCCGAGACGGGCACGGCTTTTGGCACTGCCACGCTGCCCGCGGTCAGCGGTGGGCTCCGGCCCGCCTGGGGGGGAGCCGGGGCGGGGGGCACTCACGGCGCAGGCGATGGGGCGGAAGGAGCACATCCTCTCCACGTGGTAGGCGTTGCTGCCGCTCCACGCCTCCCAGCACGGGTACTCGCCGCGCTCCAGCACGAACTGCTGCCCCTGGAAGCCGCAGTGCTCGAAGCCTGCCCACCTGCCGGGGCGGGAGGGGTGAGACCCACCGCCCCACTCACAGCCGGGCCGCGCCCAGAGGGGGCAGCTCTGGTGGCAAAAAAAGGCACTGGAGGAGGCCTCCATCCGTGCTCCAACCCCCCCCCGGTGTCCGTGGGGTCCCGCAGCACGGCGGGGTGGCAGTGCCCCGGGACCCCCACTCACGCCCCGCTCTCGATCTTGCAGGAGCGCACGGTGCTGAAGCCGTGCTCCGGGGTGCTGTAGCAGTCGGTGGTGAACTCGTGCTTCTTGCCCTGGAAGAAAGGCTCATCCCACACCACGATCTGGGGGGGAAGAGAGGGAGTCAGGGGGCTCTGGGGGTGCCAAGGCCCTGGGCAGATCCCGGGTGTTCGCAGGTGCTGCTCCTGCCCAGGCTCCCGTACCTTCCACAGACCGGAGGATTTCTTGCAGCGCTGGCTCATGGTGGCTCTGCACAGAGGAAGGGGATGGTTAAAGCTGCCTCTCTGCCCAGACAAAAATGACCTCAGGAGCCCAGGCACATCCCTTCACCAGCAGCGTGGGTGACAACAGAGGGGTTGCTCCGTGCTGGAGCGGATGGAGAGCTCTGCGGCTCCTCCTGCCCAGCCAGAGCTGCCACCAGGGCCATGTGGAGCAGCGGGCACCTGGCCCAGTGGGCACCTGGCCCTGGCAGACATCCCTGCCCGTGCCCAGGGAAACTCCTCCTCCCACTGGCAGCTCCCTGAGCCAAAGGCCCGGTGCTGGCAGCTGGTGCAGGCAGGGCAGTGCTGAGCCGGCTGTGGAGGGAGCTGCCTGCCCACACTGAGCATCAACGCCCTGCCCAGCCAGGGGCAGCACCCAATCCCCCAACCCCCCACCACAGCTCCCGGTGCTGAGGAGAGGTCTAGCCCCAGATCTTGGATGCTCCTCCAGCTGTTCCTGCAGCTGCTGACTCCCAGGCCCCAGCCGTGGGCACGGGGCAGCTGCCCCAGGCTCCAGCGCTTACCTGGGGTGAGGCACTGGTGCCCAGGGAGGTGACATGTCCTGCAGCCTCGGGCTGGGTTTTTATAGCCTCCAGATAGAGACAGAGCCCAGGGGAGCATTACTGAAACCCCTAACTCAGCACATGGCGGGGAGGAGGGACCGGGCAGAACAAAGGCGCCGTGTCAGAGACGCTGATGAGCCGGGATGTCGAGCTGGCCCACCGGGCACGGGCTCTGACCCCCACCCCACAGCTCCAGAGCAGGGGCATCACCCCCAGGCTCTGCCATGTGCCCTCCCTGGCGTGGGGCTGGGGCCGTGTCCCCGCTCTGGCAGCATTCCCCCTGCCTGCACTGGGGGCATGGGGAGGTGTCCTCACCCATTTCTGGGAAGTGGGAGGAAGGACACATCTCCACCTGCTCTCCCTGCGAGGGCAGAGCAGCTCTCCCCGAAATCCAGGGCAGCTCGTTGCAGGTTGGGCACACAACAGCCATGGGCACCATGAGAAGCGGGGACCAGGGGCATGGAACGTGGTGGTGGGGGGGTTGAAAAGGCATGGGAGGGGCTGGAAGTGCAGGTCACGGCTTGGGAAGGGCTGCAGCAGCCTCCTGCCTCTGGGTGCTGGAAAGAGTCTGCTGCCACCACCTTTTGGGGACCTAAACACCTTCCAGCTTTGCTCACAGTGACCCACACACCTCACAGATCATCCTGAGGTGGTGCCAGGGCTCCAAAGGCCTGGCAGAGGCACCCACTCACCCAGCCTGACCCTCAGAGCGGGCAGCAGGCAATGGGGGCTCTTGAGCTCAATGGGAAAAACCAGTGTTCCCAGGGAGTGCTGTGTTTTGGGACAGAATTTGCCAGAAACCTGCCAGGAGGCTGAGCCAGAGTCCCCCTGGTGCAGCTGCAGCAGCTCTGTGAGCCCCGGGCACCCTGGGGGAGGCACGGCAGGGCAGCTGGGGAGGCTCAGCACAAGCGGCTGCCCCGGGGCACAGCAGGGCTGCACGGGCTGTCCCTGCCACCTGCAAGCCCAGCAAAAGCCCTCTTGGCACTGGCACAACTCGTCCCTGGCCTCTCACTGTGGCCTGAGCTAAACTCAGCTTGTGCTGGCCACCAGCACAGTGACCACCAGTCACTCGCTGTCCATGTGAGTGGACATCCCTGCAGTGGGACAGTGGGATCCCTCCTGGCAGAGGGATATGGTCATTGCCCCCACGGTGCCACTCAGTGCCAGGCAGGGGTGCAGCAGCAGATCCGTGGGCAGTGGGACTCACCAGGGCAGAACAAACTCTGGTGCCCGTGCCCTCTGTGGCCACGCTGTGCCAGCTCTGGCCACTCTGGCCACCAGCTGCTGGGGCAGCTCCTGGCTGTGCTGGAGATGTGCATCCCACAGGCTCACCCGTGCCAGGGAGGGATGGTGCAGTGAGGGGCTGGACAGGGCACAGAGCCCATGGCAGGGCAGAGATTCTGTGTCTGGGGAGAGCAGGAATGGCCAAGGACAGATCCCTGCTGTCAGCCCGGCCACAGCACTGGCTCAGGGAAACCCACAGGGGTGCTGAGTGCTCAGTAACGAGCAAAGCAGCCATCAGGAGCAGAGCTCGGCTCCTCTGAGCTGCTTTTCCTATTCCCAGGTTCAAAGGTGCTGGGGACTGGGAGGGGAAGCAGGCAGGAGCAGGGGGTGGGTGAGACCTGCTGATTAAAGCCCAGGAGGCACAGGGGAGGCAGCGCAGGGAGAACGCCCACGCTGCCTCTGGGAGGAGGAGAGAGCAGGTTAAATTAGAAATCTGGATAAAAACCATGGAAACCAGCACAAATTGAAATCGTGAATCACAAAACACCGCCCGGCATCAAGGTGAGAACCAGACCGGGCCAGTGCCCGGGGTAGCAGGGCAGCAGACCCCGCACCCAGCCGTGTCACGGGCACAGCACCCCTCCTGAAAAACCTCGGGAAAAGAAGGGATCAACGCGTCCTTTTTGTTCGGGATTTCGCGCAACAGCCCAGAGGGGGCAGCTGGGATCCCACCGCTGCTGGGTGACACATGAGAGGAACAAAAGAGGAGGGCTGAGCAGCACACGGGGCTCTGAGCCCTCTGCCCGCACGCCCCGGGGTGAGGCACGGCTGCTGCTGGATGCTGCGGGAAGCTGGGACGGGGCCGTGGAGGTGCAGAGGAGCTGAGCAGAGGCCCAGAGGGACTCACGGGAAGGTCCTCCCGAGGTGACACGGGGTGAGGGAGATGTGGCACCGGAGGCTGAGCTGCTGCAGGGACCCCAACCAGCCACCCCACGACCCTCCTGTGCCAGCCAGAGATGATGCCCCAAAACCATGGGTGTGGTGGTGGCAGAACCAGGGGTGGTACAACACGGGGAAAATGGGCTAAAAAGCAAAGGAAGAGCCCTGACAACGAGCAGGGACGTTCCCAAGGTAGAACAAACACTGTTTTCAGGCACTCAGGTGCTTCGGAAAAGTGTCAGCTTCGATTACACACGGCTTGGAAAAAAGCCTAACTCCTGAAGCATTTCAGAACGCTCAGCTCTCGCTTTCTGGCATCTCCAGGGCCGCGCTGCCGGGGCTGGCGGGCACGGAGCGATGTTCAGAGCGAAGAGATTTCAGTGTTTGGAGGGGAGAAAAGGGGCACAGCGCGGCTGCGGGCCGGGCACGGCGGGGCTGCCGCAGCCTCCGCGGTGACAGCGGCACCGGGAGCGGGGTGTCACGGCGGGCCCGGGCCCGGGGCGCTGGGCAGGGGAGGTGTTCCTGTGCCGGTGCCGGCGCCGGCCGGGCCGTGCCAGGGCTATATATGCCCTGCCGGGGCGGCCGCACGCGGGGCAGCGGGTGCCGGGCGCGCTGCAAAGTGGCACGGTCAGGTCTTCTGTTGTGCCGGGGGCACAAAGGAAAGTGCTGGGTTCAGCGGCTGGGCACGGGGCCGGGGAGAGGCTTCCAGCTCGCCCAAGCGCTTTGCAGGATGTGATGACTGGGCGGCCGCGCAGACACTGATGAGCTGGCAGTTCCTTTGTGCGCCCGCCCGGGGGTCTGCCCTTGCCAGGCTATAAAGTGGGGGCCTCGCGGCGCCCCGAAACACAAGCCCGCTCACTCCAACAAGAAGCAGCAGCTGCCCAGGTAAGAGGACAAAGTCCCCGGGCACCGGGCTGCAGCCGGACCCGAGGTGGGGAGAGGGAAGCTCAGGGTCTAAGCCGTGGCCACCGCTGTGGTGGTCACGTCCGGGAGCGCCTCTGTGCTCAGCATCCCACCGCCCTCCACTCCCCGGGGAGCTGCTGGTGACACTCACCTGCGGGGCCACAGCAGGGTGCCAGCCGCAGGGCCTCGGCAGAGCAGGGCTGTCCCCTTCCCACCCCTCACACGCTGCCCCAGTGCCCCCTGGGCTCCCAGGTGCACCCCATGCGGGATTGCCCTGGTGCCCGGCACAGCATCAGGCCCCGTCCCTGGGCACCTCTACAGTGCTGGGACCGTGCTCAGGTCTCTGCTGACCACAGAAGATGAGTGTGGACCTCCTGTGATCCCCCTGGTGCAGGCAGGACCCCTGCCTGTGCCTGCTGGAGAACCTTCCAGCAGCTCCTCTCCCAGCCCTGCCCACCCACCCCATCGAGAGTCCCCATCCAGACGTTATCATCCCTGGGGTGGGTTTGTGGGCGCCCACACCCCTGCCTCGCTCTAACCTGCTGCTGGTGCCCTGTCACAGACTTGAGCCCACCACCGCGATGTCTGAGACCACAAAACCCGCTGCTCCCGGCCAGGCTGCCGAGGAGAAGGAGAAGGCGGCTCCTGCGCCAACCCCATCCCTGGACCCCGCTCCTGTCGCAAACAGCAAGGGCGAGGAGCCCTCCCCAGAAGCCTTCAGGGTAAGCCCTGTGGCTCCCCACGCGCAGGGACACGCTCCGGGCTGAGGGACAAGGGCAGCGGCGTCTCCGGGGCAGGAGGAGATGGTTCCAGGGGGAAGGAGTGTGGAAGTGGGGGTGATGCCATCCCTGCTCTGTCCCTCTGACTGCAGGCACGGGATTTTGCAGGAGGAACGGTCTGAAGGCCCCTTGGCCAGGATGGCTTGTTGGGGAGCAACAGGCTTTGGAAGTGCTCTCCCCTGCGTTGTGGTGTCAGGGCTGGCTGCTGCCACCTGCTCCCTCCGGTCACCCCCTGCATGCAGGGGTCCTGTGGGGAGGTGGAGGGGACACTAGGGGTGACAGGGCCAGCGTTGAAATGCCACAGTGATGCCAGGTCAGTGTGCCACCGAGGCACTGCAGCAGGGCTGGCATGGGGGGCAAGCGATGTGAGGGCTCCGGTGACACCGAGCCAGGCTGAGAAGGCCACAGAGCAGCTGGAGAAGCAGCTCCTTCCCACCAGCGTGGGCAGCAGCAAAACCAGGGGCAGGATGAGGCCATCTTTGAGCAGGAACATCTGTTGGGGGGAACCTTCCCGTGCTCAGCCTGTGCTGGGCATGCCCACGCACAGAGCCCAGCTCAGCGTGGGCGGGCACCAGGTCCGAGAAGGTGCAGGAAGGCTTGGAGAGCCCAGGGGGGCCGTGTGGAGCAGTGGGCTCAGGCATGCAGGGTCACACAGCGCCAGCCTGCCCTCCCTGAGCACGCCTGTCCTCATCCAACCCTTTCCTTGCCCCCCCAGATCGTTGTCTTTGACCAGGAGAACTTCCAGGGCAGGCAGATGGAGTTCACCGCCGAGTGCCTGAACCTGGCCGACCGTGGCTTCGACCGGGTGCGCAGTGTCATTGTCACCTCTGGACCGTAAGTGACCCCAGCCACCGAGGGGGCCGTGTCCCTGGGGGTGTTCCTGGTGGGGGGGGACACAGCCCTGGGCACAGTGTGACGGGCAGGGGCACTTCCCTGCCACCTCGGCAGAGCGCAGGAGCAGAGCGGGCATCCCGGACCTCCTTCGAGGAGGATGGAAGGGCCAGGATGGGTGGGAAGGGTGCCAGGGCCACATGAAAAGAAAGGGCACCAGAGGCAAAGCCGAGGGCTGAGGAAAGGTGTCCGTCATTTCAGCCACTTGGAGCTGTCCGTGGAATAAAAGGCAGCTGCAGATTTTAGAGAAGACAAGGTGAGATGAGGTGGGATCCTTGGAGCAGGCTGGAGCAGGCAGGGATGGGCAGGGACAGGCACACGCCTGCACCCAGGCAGCCCAGCAGCAACAAGGGGGCTGGGCAGGTCTCAAAGCCGTGGGAACAGTTGACACAGGCAGGGACAAAAACGATCCCCAGAGCTGATAACTGAGCAGACGGATGATCTCCATGTTGAAAGAGCATCCCACTGTGCTGTACCCGGCTGGAAACAGCGTGCCCAGGAATGCAGGGGGGCTGGTAGAGCTGTGGGGGGGATGCACAGGACATGGCTTGTCCTGATAGCATCCCTGAGGGATGGGGAGGGTGACCTGGAATGACACCACGCAGCACCAACGACTTTTTTATCAGGAACCCAGAATATCCAACTCTTCTTGAAACAAATGGGAGATGGAGCAGCCTGGAAGGAGCTCAGACATGATATCTGGGAATGTTCTCTAGACATAGAAAGGGTGAAATTGGGAGGACAGAGAACTTGGGTGCCATTGGGGTCCTTAGAAGCTTCTTGAGAGCCACCGATGGAACTCTGCACCCAAAAATGTGCTGAGGGAAAGGTGAAAGCAAAACAACCAAGCTGAGCTTTCACAGTCAGCTTGAGGCTGTGCAGCCTGGGGTACCTGAACACATCTCCTGCCAGCAGGAAAACCCCCGCTGGCATCTGCAGGAAGAGCTGTTTTGCAGGGAAAGGGGAAGCGGCAAACGCAGGACTGCTGTGGTGCCGGGGGCTTCTGGAGCCCCACACCCATGACACTGCCAGCACTGCAGCACCTCATGGCTCTGCTAAAGAGGTGACACTGCAGCTGAGTGAGGCCCATGCCCGGCAGCGGGACGGGTGCCAGCGCTGGCTGGCGCTGGAGCAGCGAGGCGTGCCAGGATTACACAGCCCAGCCAGGAGGGACAACAGAGTCCTGAGCTGACTCTGCGGGGTCACCAGCTGAGGTGCAGGGGTCCTGCTGCTCCCCAGCTGAGGAAGAGGAGCACTGTGGGTGTTGGTGCCTGCTGCAGGTTTGGACACTCACACTGCAGTGAGCTTCCAGCTGGGAGCCCAGGGATCAGCGCTGGCTCTGCACAGGCCACAGTGCCTGGGCTGGGAGGAGGGTGGGAGCAGGGTGGTGAGGCCACAACCTTTTTGGAGACCCCACCACTGTCCTGCAAGCTGGCTGAGCAGGAAGGAAACTGCTGGGCGGCACCTGACCCACTCTTTGCCCACCTCTCTCCCCAGTTGGGTGGCCTATGAGCAGGCCAACATGCGCGGGGAGATGTTCATCCTGGAGAAGGGCGAGTACCCTCGCTGGGACACCTGGTCCAGCAGCTACCGGAGCGACTGCTTCATGTCCATGCGTCCCATCAAGATGGTGAGAGCTCGGGGGCAGAGAGCCCCGCTGGGGTCTGCCCAGGGCTGGGCTGGGCTGTGCTGCTCGATGCCTGGCTGCAGCAAAGCTCCAGGGCTTCGGCCGCACTGCCCAGCACCCTCCCTCTGTCTTCCCCAGGAGGCTGAGGACCACAAAATCTCCCTGTACGAGTCTGCTGACTTCAAGGGCAACAAGATGGAGATCCAGGAGGACGACGTGCCCAGCCTCTGGGCTTATGGCTTCTGCGACCGCGTGGGCAGCGTGCAGGTGCCCAGTGGAACGTAAGCTGGGCTGCAGCGGCAGCTGCCTCCTGTCAGGCTCCCTGTCCTCCCCAACTGGCTGCCGTGGGCTTTCAGTCAGCCAGGAAGCGCTGCATGGCTGGTTTTGGTGGCCTGGCTGTTTGTGGTGGCATGGCTGTTTGTGGTGGCATGGCTGTTCTGGGTGGCGTGGCTCTTTTGGGTGCTGTGGCTGTTCTGGGTGGTGTGGCTCTTTTGGGTGGTGTGGCTCTTGGGTGGTGTGACTCTTTTGGGTGGTGTGGCTGTTCTGGGTGGTGTGGCTGTGTAGGGTGGCATGGCTGTTCTGGGTGGTGTGGCTGTTCTGGGTGGCATGACTCTTTAGGGTGGCATGGTCCCCTCAGAGGTTGGTGCCCAGCGCAGGGAGGCCCCACCAGCCCCCTGAGCTCACACCAGCCGTGTGGCTGCTGCCTGGAGCGGCCAACCCCGCTCAGCGTGCCCCGCGTTTTCTTTCCCCCGCAGTTGGGTCGGGTACCAGTACCCTGGCTACAGAGGCTACCAGTACCTCTTTGAGACCGGAGACTTCCGACACTGGAACGAGTGGTCTGCCTTCCAGCCCCAGATCCAGTCCATCCGCCGCATCCGGGACATGCAGTGGGACCAGAAGGGCACCTTTGTCACCCCCGACGCGCCCTCCGACTGAGCGTGCCGCCTGCTAGCTACGAGTCCCGGGCCCCGTGGGGCACCCCCGCCTCCCCTCGCGCTCGCCTGCCCAGCACTTTCCTTGTACATTGCACATTCCCTGGATGTACACTCTACCTTGTGAGGCAAATTAAAAAAAAACCAGAAGATTAGAGCTGCTCGGCGGTCGGTGGTGCATGAACGCGGCCGCGCTTGCCTGGGGTGTGCCAGCCTTGTGCTGGAGCCGGGTGGGACACGGTGGAGGGTGGGTTTGGACAAGGTCTCCTGCAGGAGCTCCCCACGCTGGGGCTGGGACACAGGAGATGCTCGGTGTGGGAGGAGGGGGTGGCAGAGGCCCTGCAGGCCGATCCCACCAGCCCCGTGGGCTCAGCGGGCTCAGGGTGCCCCGGGAGGGGCAGAATCAGGGCGAGCGCCTGGCTCTGTCCGCGGGATCGCGGGTGCTGCGAGGGGTCCCGGTCCCTGCCGGTGGGATCCGCCTGGGCACTGATAACAGCCGGAATTGCTGTCAATCAAAGACCAATTCACTCTCAAGGAGGGTTTTTTTCCTTTTCCCCTCGGATGCTGTCCGTCCCACCGGGCACTCCTTTGCGGCCTCATTCCCTTCCCACCCCGTCGCCTCCCGGTGGGACACCTCGGGTGGCATTCCCCTGCTCTCCCACGCCGCTAATTAGCGACGGCGGTGATTAATTACAGCCACAGCAGTGACGGCAGGGCAGCACCGGGGGCCGGGGCGGGGACCGGGGATAACGGTGAGGCCGCGGGCAGCGCGGCGCGGAGCGCTCCTGGCAGCTCGCGGGGACGGGCTGCGCGGCCACGGCCGGTACCGGCCCGGGCAACAGCACCGGTACGGGAACGGGCAAGGGACACGGGCTCGGGGACGGGAATAGGCACGGGCACGGGCAGGGAAACGGACACGGGCAGGGACACGGGCTCGGGGACGGGAACGGGCAAGGGACATGGGCACCGGGGACGGGCAGAGACACGGGCTCGGGAACGGACTCGGGCTCGGGCTCGGGCACGGGGACGGGCAGAGACACGGGCTCGGGAACGGACTCGGGCTCGGGCAGGGACACGGGCTCCGGTTCGGGCCCGGTGCCGCCCGGTGCCGCCCGGTGCCCGGCGCGCGCGGCGCACGCGCGGAGCGGCGGGCGGGGATCCCGGCCCCGCGTGCGCGTGACGTCGCCGCGTCTCGCGCCGCTCCGGGCCGGCGGCGGCCCCGGTGAGTGCGGGGGGGGGATCGGATCGGCCCGGCCCGGCTCGGCCCCGGTACCGCCTGTGCCCCCTGCCGTTTGTTCCCCCCCCTCCCCCCCGGCAGGTGACAGCGGCCGGGCTGCGCGGCGGGCGGTGCCCGGTACCGGCGGGCGCTGCCTGGTACCGGCTCGGGGCTCGGTGGGTGGCGCGGGCGAAGCGAACGGGGCGCGGAGCGGCGGGGGATGCTCGGTGCGCAGTGCGGGGGACGCCGGGCGGTGATGCGTGGTCGGAACGGTGCAAGGGTGCTCGGTGCTGGGGACACGGAACGGCGCTGGGTGCGCGGTGCTGGGGGCACAGAGCGGTGCGCGGTGCTGGGTGCTCGGTGCGGAGTGCTCGGAGTGGTGCTGGGTGGCCGGTACAGGATGCGGGGTGCGGGGTGCTCAGGCCAGGATGCTCGGTGCTCAGGGCAGGATGCTCGGTGCTGGGTGCAGGATGCTCGATGCTGGGTTCCTGAGTGGTGCTGGGTTCAGGATGTTCGGTGCTGGGTTCCTGAGTGGTGCTGGGTTCAGGATGCTCAGGGCAGGATGCTCGGTGCTGGGTTCACGAGTGCTGCTGGGTGCAGGGTGCTCAGTGCTGGGTTCCTGAGTGTGTGCTGGGTGCAGGATGCTCGGTGCTGGGTGCAGGATGCTCGGTGCTGGGTTCAGGATGCTCGGTGCTGGGTTCACGAGTGGTGCTGGGTGCGGGATGCTCGGTGCTGGGTGTCACGAGTGGTGCTGGGTGCGGGATGCTCGGTGCTGGGGCAGGATGCTCAGTGCTGGGTTCACGAGTGGTGCTGGGTTCAGGATGTTCAGTGCTGGATTCACGAGTGGTGCTGGGTGCAGGATGCTCAGTGCTGGGTTCACGAGTGGTGCTGGGTTCAGGATGTTCAGTGCTGGGTTCATGAGTGGTGCTGGGTGCAGGATGCTCAGTGCTGGGTTCACGAGTGGTGCTGGGTTCAGGATGTTCAGTGCTGGGTTCATGAGTGGTGCTGGGTGCAGGGTGCTCAGTGCTGGGTTCACAAGTGGTGCTGGGTGCAGAGTGCTCGGTGCTGGGTTCACGAGTGGTGTGGATGCAGGGTGCTCAGTGCTGGGTGCAGGGTGCTCGGTGCTGGGTTCACGAGTGGTGCTGGGTGCAGAGTGCTCGGTGCTGCGTTCACGAGTGGTACTGGGTGCAGGGTGCTCGGTGCTGGGTGCAGGATGCTTGGTGCTGGGTTCACGAGTGGTGCTGGGTGCAGGGTGCTCGGTGCTGGGTTCACGAGTGGTGCTGGGTGCAGGATGCTCAGTGCTGGGTTCCTGAGTGGTGCTGGGTGTAGAATGATTGGTGCTGGGTTCACGAGTGGTGCTGGGTGCAGGGTGCTCGGTGCAGTGCAGGGTGTGCTGAGGTGGCCACAGAGTGCTCAGTGCACAGAAGACAGTGCAGGATGCACGGCAGGTGGGACAAGGTGCTCAGCCCAGGGTCCTCCTCGTACTTTTGTCCTCCCATTCTGCTCCTTGGCACACGGTCCCCTCTCTCCCTGCTCCCATGGCACCCCTCTGGCAGCCCAGCACCAAACCGTGCCCCCATAATCTGAGCACTGCCATGCACAGAGGCACCCATGGGCTGGGGCTGTCCATCTGTCCAGGTGTCCAGAGCTCAGCCAGGGTTGGAGCTGCCCGATGAGCATGGTGGCCTGGGCAGGTGGGTGCCCAGTGAGAGGCTGTGCCTGCGGGTCTCGGGCAGTGTCAGCCTCTGCTGAGGCTCGAGAGGTGTTGGCAGCACCGAGGTCAGGATGGCTGTGGGATGTGGGTCCCCTGGCACGGGGTGCAGACAGGCTCCTGAGCAGCTGCATTGGCACTTTGCAGCCCACCCAAAGCACTGGCACTGCCTGGCAGTGCCCATCTGTTACTCAGGGCTGTGCCCTGCGTGGCAGGGATGTGACATCCTGGCTTTGTCCAGCTCAAGTTCCTTGGGACTCGTGGCTGGAGTTGCTGTCCCAGGGGCTGGCAGCATGAGCAGGGCTGCCCTCCTCTGCAGGCAGGGAATGGTTTGCATCACAGAGGCCTTTGCTCTGTCCCTCGCTGTGTTTGTTTGCATGCTCCAGCTCTGTCCAAAAACCATCTCACAGCTTGAAACCCTTCAGACGCCTCCCCCTGCCAGGCCCTGCCAGCTGCTTGGACTCGGTTTTGGGAGGCGAGTCCCCCCTTGGCACAGCCGTGCTGCTGGGCCCTGGTTGGGGAGGTGAGACCCCAGTGATTGGTGCTAACAGGTTTCCAGGTTTGCTGTGTGCTCAGTGGGGACGCTGCAGGCTGCTCGTGGGGAGCTGTCAAGTGCCAGCGCGGGCGCCTGCCATGAGCGGCGTTTGCCATGGCGTGCCGGTGGCAGCTGGTGCCCCGAGGCTGCTGCTGCGTGTGGCACCACAGGAGCAGCTGTGCTGCAGAGCCAGAAGGGAGCCCAGGGTCTGTGCAGAGCCACAAGGGAGAGGCAGACCAAAATTTGGGGGGCAGCAGCTGAACTGGGCACTGGGTGGGTCTTCCCCAGCATCTCCCACAGCAGCTGGCATTGGGGGGGCTTCACTGCGGGGGGATGTGGCGGGTCTGGGGTCTCTGCAGGACACTGGTGGGCTCACCAGCATGGGCAGGCTCGTGCCAGCGCCATCCCCTGCCTGTAGGTTTTACAAACTGTATTAGTAATTCCTGTCGCTATTTTAAGGAGCTTTTTTTCCAAGGGCGGTTTGCATTACGGGTACGCCGAGCCTTTGGGGATGTGTGGGATGGCAGGAGCGCTGTGAGAACGCGGGGACTGTCAAGAAGATTTTTGGAGAGAGAAAACAAACCCCCAGCAGGTGGTTTTATTTGGCACCGTACAGATTCGCCTTGTGATGAATTTGTGATGCCTTGAGGAACCTCAGCCTCATGCCTCGGCCGAGCACGTTTCCCTCCAGATTCCACAGGCAGTGGGCACACAGAACCCGGGAGAAGCTTGCCCTGGTGTCAGCTGCCTGCTTTGCCTTGGTTCACTCTGTTTTCCAAGCCTTTAGTGCCCTGTCTGCCTCCAGAATTCCTGCAGGAATTCTCTCAAAGATTTCCTCTCTTAAGCTGAACGATGCCTTTTTTTCTTTTGCCCCCGTTTTGGTCCCCATTCCGTGCTGTGGTGCCTCACGGTGTTGGGTGCAGGCAGGAGGGTGGCCCTGCCTCGGGAGCCCCTTGTCCCCTCCCAGGGACAGCAAACACGAGCAGCAGCAGGGGTTGCTCAACGCTCAGCGCTCGGAAGTGAAGCAAGCGGCCGCTTCCCACCGCGCATTCCCAGGCAGCGACCCCAGACTGAGCCTGGCGGCTCCGAAGGGGCTGGAGCATCCAGGTGCTTCTCCACGGGGGAATGGCCACAGGCATGTTGGCTCTGGAGCTGCAGGCTGCTGTGCTGGGGCAGGGGGAGCTTTTCCAGCGCTCCTGTTCCTGCTCAGAGTTGGGAGGGTCCCTGTGGTGCAGCTGCCACCCCGCTCTGTGGGCAGCTGTGCTCACAGCGTGGCCGGGTGGCACTCAGGGCTGGGGCCTTGGTGGCCCATGGTTTGCAGCTGCTGGTGGCAGCAGAGGAGGAGCAGGGCTCGCAGCTGGGCTGCTGCAGACAGGAAGGCGCTCGGATGTGCCGTGCCGGGCGCCTTGGCTGACGAGGCAGCCGTGGGCAGGCTGGGAAGGACCCGGTTCCGTTTCTTCCCTCCGTGGTTTCACAAGGGCTTCTCCCTGCCAGGGCTTGGGGGGAGGTGGTCGTTGCCTGTCCTCGCTGGGGCTGGCAGTGGGAGGCCACAAACTCACACTACTGAAGTGGGTGCTGGTGCTTCCCCAAGTTTCTGGCTTGTGGAGACGCCAAATGCTCGCTGTTGTGGCATCCCTTGTGCCGAGCATGGCTGGGCATTGCTGGTGATCCTGGGGCTGGTCTGTGCTCAGGGCTGTGCTGCTGAGGGAGCTGCAGGGAACAGGACAGGAAGGAGCAGAGAAGATGGGGAGGTGCAGCAGTGTCCCCTCTCCCCTCCCTGCCTGCAGGGTGAGCAGTGGCACCTCCCTCCTTGCTGCCCTGCCCTGCCCTCAGGCAGTGCCTCCAGGGCTGCTGCTGTTGCTGCTGCCTGGGGGAAATAAAACACTTTGATTTTGTTTCTTAAGCAAATTTGAGGTTTTGGGGTTTGTCTTGCAGAAACAACTTTTTATTTGCAGATCCTGATCTCTGTGCGTGCAAGAATGGAGCTTGTTGAGACTTAGGGTTTGGCGTGTGGATTGGGAAAATATTTTTTGAAGATACTTAGTGTTTTTTCTAGCAGCTCCTCTGACTTCTCTTTCTCCCCGTTGTATGGCAGGCTCTGACCACCCACATTCCTGCAGGGAGTGTTTGTGCACTTTTGTGAGGGAAGAGCTGTGTTTGCATCGAGCGTGGTGAGTGAACAGGGGGGCTGCAACCCCCAGCTCCCCTTGCCCGGTCCCCCTCTCCCGTGGGGATCCCCAGGACATACCCTGGATCAGGGGTGGGAGTTAGAAAGACCTGGTCAGAGGCATGGAGAGTAATCACAGAATCGTCATAGAATCATGGAATGGTTTGGGTTGGAAGGGATCCCAAAGATGATCTAATTCCATCCCCCTTCCATGGGCAGGGACACCTTCCACTAGACCAGGTTGCCCAGACCTCCATCCAGCCTGGCCAGGGACACTTCCAGGGATGGGGCAGCCACAGCTTTCCTGGGCCAGAGGAGCTTTGGGAGAGCTCAGTGCTTTCCCAGAGCCCCATCCTCCAGCAGGACAGGGGAGTCACTGGTCAGGGCACAAGGGGAGCCAACGTGGGAGTGTCACCATCAGTGGCACCTGTGCTGGCTTTGCCTTTGTCCCTCTGAGGCAGCAACTGCAGATTAATTAAGGAAGGGTGAAGCTCTGTGGGCTAATTAAAAGTCAGGAGCTCCCTCTGAAGTGCAGAGCTGGTGTCTCATTTCAGCACAAGCATGTCTGACGTGCAGGAGCCGTGCTGTGCTGTGGTGCCAGGTGTGCTGGGGGGGTGGGTAGGTGCCTCCATCCCTGTGTCCTGCCAGCAGCTTTCCCTTTGGGCCTTCCATAATTAATCTGCCACTCTGAGCTGGAGGCCGTGTCCCTGCGGGGTTGGCAGGGGGAATGCTGAGGTTTCCATCTCCGGAAGATAAAATGCCCTCACTGCGCTTGGGATGAGGGATGGGCAGAGGGGACTGGCTGCAAGCTGGGGGGGATTTTTATTGTTTGAGGAACACTCTACCATTGAGCAGGATAATAAAATGTTTTGCTGTTCGTGACAGCCTTGAGGCGATAAACCAACGGTCTGTTTGTGCTGGGAAACGTCTGTGGATTCTCTGCTGACGGGATCTAGAGCCTGCTGGAGCTGGCTGGCACACAGTGCCCCTAGCCCTGGCTGGGCTCTCTGGGATGCAGGGCAGGGATGCTCAGCTGGAAGGGGTGGTGTGGCTCAGGGCTCTCACCTTGCAGGCGTTTCTGAGCCAGGAAGTGTTTGAAGCTGGCACACGCTGTCTTAATCTTCAGGTCAGCAGGTTCTGCTGGTTTATTTTTCTAGGTCCTCGGCAGTGAGAATAAATTCCCCTTTGCCCCCTGAGTCTGTTGGGTGCTAAGATGCAGCTGCAGCAGCCTCTGCGTGGTTTGGGTGCTGAGGTGGCTGCTTGAACACTCATCCCTGAACTCTTTTTTGAGTGTTTTCCCTGGGATGATGGCGGTGCAAGCGTAAACCACAGGGCTGTCAGTGCTGTTTGGGGGTTTTCCAAGGGACACACAACTCCGAAGTGCTCCAGACCACAGGTGTTTTTGCTGGGATTGGTTGTGTTTTCACTGGGATTCGCCTCTGTTCCAGTGGATGCCCTGGGTTCATGACCTGCAGTGCAGCTTCAGTTTTAGTCACCAGACCCGTCCTGCTCTCAGCGGTGCTGCTCTCGCCACGTGGTGGCTGACAGCAGCTTCTTTTGTGTTGTGGGTTTTTTTTTTTTTGGAGTGCAGCAGCTTCATTTCCATATCTTCTCTCCAAAGCTCAGGGCCATGGCACACCTGCAGCAGGGGTAACCTGCAGAGCCCCTGTCCCACCCCGGGGTGGCTGGGTTGGACCCTGTTCCCTGTGGGATCGATCCCGGTCTGTGCAGTGCTGGGGTGGAGGAGCACGAGCTGGGGGTTGTGCAACAGGGCTGACGCTGCACTCAGTGACCACAGCCACCCCTGTGGTGCCTCTGTGGGCTCCTGGTGGAGATTGGGGCTGCATTCCTGTCCTGCTAAGAGAGATAACTTGGGAAATGTTTGGAAATGTGCCGGACGAGTCGCCAGCAGGAGCATCCAGGAGGAGCAGAGCTGCCACCAGCAGTGCCAGCGTTGGACTGAGCTCAGGTTGGGATGAAGCAGTGGCCCTTAGGCAAGCTGTGTTTGTTTTTGTAAATGAGCTGGAGACTATCAATTTGGTAATTAAATAACGCTGATTTGTAAAGATGTGAGTTGGGTATGTTGGGACATTTCTTGCTGACCACAGTTTCTGCTGCTGGTCCGCCACAAGGGTGCCTGCAGATCCTCATCCTTTTATTGAGCACCAACAAATTGAGCTCAAATTTTCCAGGCCACACCTACGTCTTTTGGGAGGCTGCACTTTATGACAACCATTTCTGGGAATGATTTAAAGAAAAATGCAGCTTTTGATCCTATGGGGCTTCTTGTAGAAACTGGTTTTGTGGTTTGTTTGTGACACTTGAACAAATGGTGTTTCCTCACTGCTGAGGGTGCAGAGGCTGCTCCGGGGGTGGTTTTTCACCCGTTCCCAGTGCAGGTGCCAAGGTCAGGGGTTTCACTCCGGGGTTTTTGCTCGGGTTTTGGTCAGAGCTGCTGTTGGAGCCCAGCTGGTGGTGACGCCCTGCACGGCATCAGGAAGGAAGTCACAAACAAGTGCGTGTCTGTGTGTCTGTCCGTGTGTCTGTGC